>WIGN01000463.1:0-26968 GCA_014235955.1 Colletotrichum sojae
AACTCCAATGACACCCTTCCACCATACGATGCGTGGCAGCAACTTGCCTGCGATAACACACTTCTCACACCGAGATCTAACGACAGCACCGGGAACAACGACGAAAGAGTAGATGCGGATGACTTGAGCTGCCTGCTCCAGCTCGGCATGCAAGATGCTTATCCCGACCCACGCCACAGCTGCCACGACGATCACACGAACATGCTGGATCTCCCATTGCCGGGTGAAGATGAGTTGATGGAACTTCTCGATACGACGCCTTCGGAGTCCAATTCCGCCGGAGGTTTTAACTTTGAGTTTCCCTCGCCACTTGTTGACGACAAGTTTTCCGCGTCACCGACTCAGACTCAGACTCAACCCCAGGCCCAGCCAGCACGAGAAACTCACCAGCAGTCCCGGCCAGAAACGACGAGCCCGCCAGACTACAACATGGTGAGAATTTCTTTCAGAGAAGAAAAGGAAAACATCATTAGTTCTTCTTGCTAACTGTGCTCTCAGCTTTTCAGCTTTGAAGCCGGAATGACTGCCCCGAAGCCACCGCAGCAGCCCGAACCGGACCCGCAGGGGAAGACGCAGCCTTCTAACGACATCACGCTTAACGTTGATTTTGCCGCGTCCAGTCTTTACGGTCTCCCCAACTGCATTGCGAGAAGCAGCAAGGAGTCGCACAGGACCGAGATGGTCAAAATTGTCAACGGTCTGAAGAGGGTTCTGTGCGGGAATAGGGGGATCGCACCGGTTAAGGGAAACCCTGATAGATCGAAGAGGTTTCCCGAAAGCGAGATCACCATGTCTCGCTATTGCGACGGTAAGTTCACTATCATACCTCACAAGGACTCGAATTTGAGCTGACGTTTTTGGACATAGCCTGTTTCGAGGACTGTTGCCCGTATGCTGACCTTTTGTGCACAAGAGCATTCGGATGAATTGGCTGACAATCTAGACATAGTATTAGCAACTTCTTAACGAGGCCGGCTGTGGACAAGATTCTGAAGCAAGCTCGGGAACCCGAGGCGAGCCCTCTCGTCATGGCCTTTGTTGAGGCGATCATGTCTATCGGATACTACACCTCGTCCCAGCGTAGTCGCGAATGCCCGACATCAGACGAAATGCGTGATGCGCAAAGACGACTTGAATCAGCTCTGAGCCTTTACAAGACTATTCATAGCTGCCCAAACAGCCTTCTCAAGCTCCAGGTGACGCTTCTCATGGTGAGCTCTTATCGTCCGGGTCGGCAGCTGGCTCGTGTCACTAATCCTTGTGACAGGCGGTCATTGCTTGCATGTGCGACGAGTCATTAGTGTGGGAGAAGATCACCGGTGCGGTGTGTTGTGCCAGAGACCTCCGTCTGGTTCACGCGGCGAGAGGACATCAACTCAATATGAACGAGGAGGACCAAGAGCTGGCTCAGCGAAGCGTGTGGTTTCTCTACAGCCTCGAGACCGAATATGCCATCCACCACGGCATGCTTCCGGTGAGTTTGTTTTCATAATTTCTCCTGCGGGCGTGCACGCTAAGAACCTCCAGATCTTGGATCTCGGCTGGGGCAGCCAGTTCCCCTCCTTTGACCGCGGAGACGACATGATCGCTGTCTTCTACACCTTCTCAGAGCTTCTTCACTCCGTCCTCAAGTTCCAGTACAGCCCCAGGGCGCTCAACAAATCCACCTCGGCTTACGACCGCCGCGACCGGCTCCAGGCCAGCTGCCACGTTCTCAACGAGTGGATCACAGGACTCCCCTCGCCGCTGAACGAGGCTCACGACGTCAAGACACTTCAGTCGATCAAGGATGATGGGCAGTTGCGCAAGGCTTTCCGTGTGTTCTGCATGTACCACCGAGCCGTGTTCTTCATCCACTGCCCGTGGATCACGCCGCTCACGTCAGACGACGGAGACGTTTCGGGGGTTGCGGGTCAGACGAGGGAGCGCTGCATGGAGCGGTGTGCCGAATCTGCTTTCGCGGTCGTGAGGCTGGCCAACAGCGGGATGTTCTGGGAGAAGGGTCTCGAAAGGTAAAGTTTCTTTTCGAGGTTATTTACAGCCGAATATGCAAGCTAACAAGCCGGTAGGGATGTTGGCTCCCAGAGCACGCGATGGGGCGATATGGGGCATCTGCTCCTCGTCTCTCTCTGTTTCATTGTGTACTACCTGGTTAACGGCGAAAAGGCGAGCCGAAAGGCGGCCATGCCGTACCTAGCAATCTGCGGCGGCCTGTTTGGTCGTCTGAGTTTAGAAAGCGACGAGGGCTCTCTGCTGGATCATTATTTGGAGTTGGTTCAAGTCGTTCGGGCGAACTGAAGCCCACATACATCATGATGAAAAATAAGCATAGCAAGCAACGACGGCATATTAGTGTAGTGTAAAGCATAGCGAAAGAGTTTTCAAGTCATTGGAACATCTGAAGGTCATTAGTTGATTGAACCAACAATGCCCGATGATGTCAAACGCACGAAGCTGGGCAACCGCAACCTCCGTCTACACTGCTGGCCAGCATGAAGGTGATAGGCTTCGCTTTGCTTGCTGTTGTGCATGCAGATCATCACCCCATTTTGATTGACTTGGCCCGTAGAGCCAAGAGAGGGGAACATTGCCCAAGAACAACTTGTAATCCCAGCACAATCGGACTCGCTGTGAAGTTTGCGGGAAATCGTCGACGGAACTAAGGCGTGAAGACATTGTCTCTTGGGCGAAGCTGAAGGTTTCTGCCCATTGTCATGACTGGTGTCTCTCACTAGCTATATGGAGGCAGATCCTCTCAGCTGGGCAGCAAACTTACGCGGCTGACCGGTTTTCATGGATCGCCCGAAGAAAAAGACGTCGTCATTCTCGGCAAAATTACCGGACTCACTTTCATCTTCTTGGCTCAATCGGTCCAAGAATCCCAATCCCGCGGTACAACATACCTTCGATTCAGATCATGCGACGAAATTAACGTTTGACGACAATAAGTTCCGCGTACTACACGGAGACAGAAGACTGGACTTGCAAGGCTCAACTGCCACTACTGGTAACACCGTCGTCGTACATGTGCATCGTAGCGGAGTCAACTGCGGGAAAAAAGCTTAACTGATTGAAGTGGATACATCTGTAGTATCCATCACATAGAGGCTTCCAAATGCTGTAAGCGGGTTCAACCACCGGAACAACATGACTAGTTCTTAATTGGATAATCACTGATGGGAAAAAGCTGGGTGTTTAATGGAAAGCTTGCCCGAATTGTTGGGTTGAGATGCGTAGAGTGACAGGTGACTCTGCTCATCTAATCATTTATGAGACCAAAGACTCCACCACGTGGCAGAAGAACTATGAGACAATTGGCCGCGTGGTCGAAGAGAGAGAAGAGCGACGGAATATTCCATAACCTGTGAGCAACCTTAGCTCTCCGAGCGACAGTGGGCAATCCGCGGGGCGCAGTTCAAGTCCGCTGTGGTGTCGATAGCTTCCAAGCATCACCCAGGTCCCTTGCACAAAACACTCGGGCCGAGAAACCGACAGGGGGTCTACACGCGCACAGAGCTTCAACTCAATGAAAACACCAGGCCGCCTTGCCGCGGTCCGTTTCACTACGTGCAATTACTTTGCTTTCCGAAACCTTATGCTACCCTAGCTCGCGCGGGGTCCCCGTCCCTGGTCGCTTTCTCCAGACCGAAAGAGGAACGGCCGACCGTGCGTGGTAGGAGATCATGGATTTCTTCTGGGGAGCGGGTGGCACTTGACGCGACTGGAAGTGAGGGGGCAGGATTGTGCCCGACGACACACGATTGCTCTCTCGCCCAGAAAGGGAAGCCGACAAACAATGAACAAAGAAGTCCTCAGTCTCTCGTTCTGGGAGCGTCACAGGCCGGTGCTGCTCGTCTTGAGCTCGCAGATCTCGGCGGCGGGGCTCAATGGCTTGGCGAAGCTCTTCGAGACCGGCGGTGAGCCCATACACCCGTTCCAGGTTCTCTTCGTGCGGTTTCTCATCACGGGGATCGGGTGTGCCGTCTATCTCTGGGTGAATGAGAGACCCAGCTTCCCGACGGGGCCGCCTGAGCTGAGGCGCCTGTTCGCCTTGCGAGCGGCGGCCGGCGTGTTTGGGGCGTTTGGATTCTACTGTGAGTGCGGCGACATCAGACTGCATGAGAACGCCGTGGGTACTGACGCGCGTGGATAGTCTCGATCATGTACCTCAAGCTGAGCGAGGCGACGGCTCTGAACTTCCTCGGTCCGCTCGCCGCCATGCTCCTGAGCAGGTATCTCGACTACGGCTCTTTCGAAATCGTTGACCGGATATGCGCCCTCGTGGCTCTCATGGGCGTCATCTTCGTGGTCCAGCCGGATGCCCTGTTCGGCCCTCATGCGGACAGCAGCATCAGCGCTGAGCAAATCGTCGCGGAGGGGAGGTTTCAAGGGCGGATGATGGGCTTCGGCTTCGGGTTGCTCGGTGTGTGTGGCGGAGCGGTAAGTGACGGCGGCGACCATCTTGAACCTTGGACTGACGTGGAACTGACAGGCTGCTTTAACCGCAATCCGATCCATTGGATCCCGGGCGCATCCCTTGTTCAGCATCTTGTACTTTGCGTGGACTGTTGTCACGGTCACGTCTGTGGCGTTCTTTCTGATGAGCAATGTTCATCTGACCAAGACCGTTCTGTCATGGCTCAAACTGACTCCGTTGGGAATCTTGGGATTCACCATGGTGGGTTTCTGGGACCTGATAACTGACTTGGAATCTTGTGTCTAACTTTAACGCTAGGAATATCTCCTGACAGCTGGAGTAGCCGGTGACCCCTCGTCGGGAGCCATGATAATGATTTACTCCCAGGTTCTCTGGGCTCTCCTGCTCGACTGGGTCGTATGGAACGCCAAGGTCAATCTGTTGGCTTTGATCGGTATTGCGAGTGTCGTCACGAGCTTGGTAGTCGTTTCTTCGGCGAAGGAGTGGATGTGGTTTCGGAAAACACGATACCAAGCCATTGGCCCGGATGAAGACCAGGAGGATGAAGAGGTACATGAGTTGCAGCCTGGTAGTTCTGTTGTGTAGATTCACGCACGGTTGGTAGATAAAACGGGTCAGAAAACAACTAGACAAGAAAAATCAGAACATGGACGGCTTGAATAACGGAGGGTTCAGGACAATAGTTTATCACAAGCCGTATCAACTCTACGAGTACGCCTCGTGGGGTTCCGCAAATAATTTCACGACCAAATCCTAATACGATACATTAAGCGGACCAGAGAAATCGCGCTGCATCTATTGATATTCATTTGAGACCGCTGTACAAATGAAGACGAATGATACTTGCAATGACGTTGAATATTTCCATGCTACCCAAACACTGAAGGTCTTTACCCACTGTCTAAGATGCAGCAGAACCACCATTTATCGCCATAAAGACTTTCTGAACCCCCGAGTCCTTTAGGTTCCCTGACGTCCAATCCACATGCGTGAACCCAGCTTTGAGAAACGCCTCTTTCCAAAATACGTCCTCCGCTATCGCGTGCTCTCTCCCATCTTCGAACAGCCACCATCCTTCAAAAAGGCCGAAGATGAAGTCTGAACAGCATAGCCTCTCCTGCATCTCCATGATGAGTGCGACGCCACCGGGCTTGAGGTACTGTCGAGTATTCCGCAGCGACTGCACAATGTCACGGGTGGCATGGACGGCGTTGACCGCAATCACAACATCCTGCGTGCCCACGAGCTCCGTTGGTGGCGGCTGCTCAATGTCCTGCGCCCTGTATTCCATGAAAGTGTATTCCTGAAATTTTCTTGCGGCCTGGGACACGAAACCAGACCCGATATCTGTGAATGTGTACTGCACCGGCAGGCTTGATGCGGCCAGTAGCGGAGCGAGCCACTTCGCCGTGCTCCCCGTTCCCGCACCCAACTCAAGAACCTGCAGCTTCTGGGTCTCAGTCGGGTGGACCTCCTTGAGTAGTCGCGCGACGTAGTCCTCAATCAACATATGGAATGCCTTGCTAGGGTGTGCCGGCCCATAGACGTCTTCCAGATACTGGCGTCCGTTTGTGTCTCCGATGATAGCCCGGACGCTGTCGACACGACCTGACCAGATGTTTCCCAGCTGCGATCCCGCCAGGTAGATGAGGTTGTTCAGAGACGCGACCGTGGGGTGTTCCTCGAGGAGCTGGTCCAAGATCTCCTTCGACGCTTTGGCGGGCGCCGGCTTGTCGGTTCGGATGAGTTCGTCGCCTTCGGATCGGATCAAACCAGCGTCTTGCAGCATCCCAGTGCAGAAGTCGAGCTGCTTCTGACAATGGCCTGTTGCCTTAATGCGTCTTAGCTTCTGGCCTGGTTTCGTGCGCTGGAGGTCGCATCGGAGCTTGCGGAATGATTCAGCGATGAGTGAAATGCATAACTCAATCTGGACGGGATGGACGTTCTCGAAGTAGCCGGCGAAACCGGATTTGGCTACAATGTCGTCGGTGACTTGGTTGGTGCCCGAAAAGGCTGCCGTTGCGACGGAAAATGGTATGCAACTTTGCGAATCGTCTTGAACAACATGTTCGGGAATGCTCTTGAGATGAGTATTTACAGCCGCCGGAGCGACCGCCTGAGTCGTAGCCATGATAGAAGCGCGGGAGTGTATCGGGAGATGTGAGATGTCGTATGAGAGGTGAGCAACGTTGACGGGGCGCTGTATTGCTCTCTAACGGAGGCTATTCAGTGGGATCACTCGCAGACAGGAGCAAGCTAGTCACGATTACTTTCAAATGAGAGCTGTTGGTCGCATGCTTCCCGGGAGCGCAAGGCGGTCCGTCCTCTCGGAATGGCTCCGGCAAGGATGGGTGGACTATCGGTCCGAACCTGTGAAGCGTAATTCAAACAATCTCCGACGATTTTTTGTCTTGTCGCTTCTCTCCGCCTTAACAGGATATCTCTTGTAGAAAGAATGACATGAAAAGAATCTGAGATTTCCAGGATGAGAATGAGGCTTTCAAAGTCATAGTAAAATTGTCAAGATGAGAGTGAGATTTTTAAAGTGAGAGTGAGATTTCAAGATGAGAGTAAAATTTCTACGAGAGTGAGATTTACACGAGTGAGATTTGCAACATGCGAGTGGGATTTTCCAGTATGGGAGTGAGACTTCAAACATGACACAGTGGAAGTTGAGGACATGGCTTGCTGGTATAAAGAAAATAGCTGAGGCCTAGCCGAGTCATCTTTCACGCAGACCATAACCAAACATGACGTCGCGAGGAAGGCTTGCAGACTTGATGCTAGGCACAAGTAGAATTTTACACTCACGAAGAATCGACAATAGTGTACACAAGCTTCTCAGCGCTCGTCTTGCCTTGCTTCAGATACTCGAGGCCATGCAAAACACCTTGAAGACCAGAGCCGCCTTCGTTCACCCTCTGCTTCACCGGCCGAAACCGCTCGTCGTGCAGCAAGTCCTCGCTAAGCTGGAAGAACATCTTACCAAACATGTAGTCCTCTGGCCGCGCCTCGACGATGGTCTCCTTCTCGAACTCATCCCCCATGATTGTGTACCCGATGGTCGTCGCGGTGGTCACTTTGGGGTTCACCTTCTTCACGATGGATGGCAGCAGATACAGCAGGCTGCTGTACTTACCACCCTTTTCTGACATGGCGGCCGCGCATATCCGCGCCGACTGAACCGTCGAGATGCAGTCCCAGGAGTGCCTGAGCCGGCCCTTGAAGAAGGCCTTGACCTGCTCGGAGCAGTCTTCGGCGTTGTAGTCGACGCAGAAGTCGGCCCCGAGGGACTTGACGTAGTCAAAGTTCTTGGGGGAGCACATTGTTGCGACAACACAACCGGACATCTTGGCGAACTGGATTCCCATGACGCCGGACGCGGTGCTGCCGCCGTAGATGAGAAGGGGGATTGGCCTCGATGAGGGGTTTGTCGGCAAGGGAAGCTCCAGTGACTGGTAAAGCCCTTGTCCCTTGTTCGATCGTCAGTGAAGGTCTTGTTCTTCTGGTAGTTCAGGGTCACCAACCACCGAGGCGAGACCAGATCCCATGGCTGCAGCTTCGGTGTCTTCCATGAAGCTGGGGATCTTAATCTGAAGGCCAGCCTTGGCTACAAGGTACTCTGCGAAGGTGCCGTCCTCTTTCTGCCTCACATTGCTAGTACTCCGTCAGTATTGGTCTCACGATAGGAACATTGAAGCACGTACGATCCGTGGCACACACCGCACACCCGGTCTCCTATCTTGAAGCCCTTCTCCACGCCAGGCCCGACATCAACCACGACACCGGCGTAATCCAGTCCGGGTCGCGTGCCGGTGGGATCTCCGACCCACATGTAGTTGATGTGCTTCCAGTCTGACGGATTAACCGCGACAGCAGTCGTCCTCACGAGAATGTATCCATCTCTGAGATTCGGTAGCGGCGCCGTCGTAATCTCGACCAGGCCTCGGCTGCGGATTATAAGGGCCTTCATCTCTGCTGGTAGTTCAGTCGCCATTGTGGTCACGATTGAGCCTAAAATTGGATGCCAGGGCTGCCCTCGTCAAACAGTACTGTAGGTTAGAAGCAGATAAAATGCCAGGACGACTCGATCAATGACCGCGTAAATTCTCGCCTGTTTGATGAAGGGCGTCACGGCTTCCTAGGGCGCCGGGCATGGTCGGGGCGGCCCCTGGTACTTGAGTCGTGGGTTGCATTAAAGCTCAGTTCCGCTGCAGAACCGAGCCGGACCGCCCATGTTTATGGGCAGACATCGGATAGCTATCCCCCCCCCGCATTTCATAACCCACCAGTATGGGAAGAAAACAGAGTTGCTAAGGTCTTCTCTACGGGAAACTCGTTGGGAAATAGAACACTTCAACAACTAATATCGTTCGGGCTCTATGTCCAACTTGGCAGCTCACTCTCTCACTAGACTCCCGCAATGCCGAACTCCACCTCATCCGGCTACCCCTGGGCGGCGTCGCTGCCGTCGGCAGCGCTCGACGTCACGGGCCTGGGTATCCCGTGGTCGCTATCTATTTTGGGACTCATCACATTTGTCTCTGTGGCCGTGGGTGTCAAAAGCTTTGTCCGTCGCAAGCCCGAGGAGAGCCTTTACCCCGCTGTCAACAAGACGAAGGAAGAGTACCTGTTTGGTGCCGACAACCTCATTGCCAAGGGCTTGAAAGAGTACGGGGGCAAACCCTTCCGGATTCTCACAGGCATCGATAGCGTCACCCTTCTGGGCCCCAGGTTTGCCGATGACATTCGCAACGACCCCAGGTTGAGTTCATCTGAGTTTTTGCTTGGCGTAAGTGACCACACCTGATAATGACGATTGTTGTTTGGATGCTAATTGTGACGAAACAGTTCTGGCAGGCAGACACGCCTGGGTTCGAGCCACATATTAGCTCTGGGAGCAATCTTCTCCGGGACGTCGTGAAGACGTACCTGACGCCTGGAGACCTTGGTGAGATACACCGCAGATGATCACATGCACCAGCTCGTATGGCTAACCAGAATTCCTACTATTAGCGAAATGGTCAAAGGACCTGTCCGATGAGGCTGCTGCTGCTTTGAAGGATGTCCTTGGAGAAGACGAGGGTAAGATTCGCGCTCTGTCCTCGGCACCAACGCCTCTAACAATACGATCCAGAATGGCATGAGATATCTCTCGGCGCTGTGATCCCGACACTTGTTGCTCGTGTTTCCTCCCTGCTCTTCCTCGGGCCTGAGTTGTGCCGCGATCCAGACTGGCTGCGCGTGACCATCAACTATCCCAATAAGGGCCTGGCAGCAGCACGAGTTCTCCGGACCTACCCTCGCATCTTCCGCAAGATTGTTCACTGGTTTCTGCCCTGCTGCCAGGAGCTCCGTCAGATGCTCAAGGACGCGGAGTCTTCCATCCAGCCTATCCTACAGCGCCGCCGAGAACAGGAGGCCGAGGGCGCCGTGTTCCATAACGCCCTCTCATGGTTCGAGAAGATGGCCGAGAGGAAGCAAGACGCCACGGCTCAGAGCGCCGCGTTCCAGCAGCTCGGACTTAGCATCTTGGCCAACGCTTCGAGCACTGACTTGGTGTCGCAGAACATTCTCGACATTTGCCAGAACTCTGACCTGATTGAGCCTCTGAGAGAGGAGATCGAGAGAGAGTTGGGCGATGGGTGGAAGACCTCGACGCTATTTAACATGAAACTCTTGGACAGTGTTCTCAAGGAGACGCTCAGGCTGAAGCCTATTGCAACTGGTATGTAGTCCTCCCTGACTCGACCTCTTTCCGAGCGAGACAAATACTGACGGGTTACTCCGCTAGTTGGACTGGGACGGATAGTTAAGGCGGACGACTTCACTCTTAGTGACGGAAGCTACCTGCCCAAGGGCACCGCGGTCGCGATATCTTCCGAGCGGATGTGGGACCCTGTAAGTTCACCTCAGTCACGGGTGGCTCCGTCACTCAAGCTGACCCAACAAACGACAGGCTATCTACCCAGAGCCTCGAAAGTATGACGGATACCGGTTCATGAAGCTGCGAGAATCGGGCGACAAGGAGGGCACAGCTCAGCTCTGCAGTGTCTCTCTTGAGCACGTTGGCTTCGGTCTCGGCCGACAGGCGTGCCCGGGAAGGTTCATGGGGGCGAGCTCTACGAAGCTCATCATGTGCAACCTGTTGCAAAGGTACGACATCAAACTCCCGGAGAGCGCAAAGGCCGACGCGGCGCCGCTGCGATTTGGGTTTTCTCAGGTTGTCAACCCCAAGGCGAGAGTGATGATCCGTCGGCGGAAGGTGGAGGCATCTTCTTAAGTCTTGAATTTGTTGATGTGATGAAGTGACCTGCAAAGACGAAGGGGCTGGACGGAAATGGAGCTTTTGGCCGCTGTATGAATAGTGAGAGATTTGAAAATTTGGATGGTTGTTGGAAAATCCACGAAGTTGCCGTAGATATCTCGGAAGCGCGTCGTCGAACTCGGACCTCGTTCAACAACAGACATCATCCACCACTATGCACTCAACACAGTCTGCTTGCACCTGCGGTGCGACAACTTAAGCATAGATTCTAGGTTTTTGATTACGAGGTTGGAAACGTTACAACTGTCAATGTAGTATACTGGTAATAGTACAGCACAGCCGTGAGAGGGGGGGCATGTGGATTCCTGGTGTTACGCTGTGCGGTGCATTCGGGCTATTGTCACCGCTCCGTATGTCCGATACTGAACCCGGCGTTAGAAGAACAGGCATACCAACAGCTTCTCCCCAAACGACCAAGTCCTACGGAACAACAACGCGACACACGACCCGAGCTTCCGCTACAGGTTTCCAGAAACAAACATTTCGTCGTTGCTCGAGTCCGTGACGACTGAGTCGCCGGGGCTGGTTGTGGTATTCGGTCCAGTGAATAAGGTTTCAGCACCGGAATGCGGTCTCGGACCGCGGAGCGGACGCACAATGGCCGAGTAATACACGACATGCAAACCGAGACGGATTGGCACCGCATAGCGGTATGCCAGCCACCGCGCGGTCTGTCTGAGAGGGGATCGATACGCAACGGATCTCGGGGTCAAGGAGCCTTCCGAGAAACATCTACAGGCGACAAACTGCTGGTTATTCTAGTTCATGGTGCTTTCATGATATCACTTTACACTCCTGATCTGCATTCACTTTCGTACCTGCATAGCACCTTTCCAATTTGACCACGAAGGTTTGCCTTGACAAGAGCTTCAACGCAAGGGCATCCAATCTCGGGTCATCTTAACATAACGGCCACCGGCACGGCAATCCTCCACAACTTGCCATCACAATGACGTTGAAGCCTAGTACCGGCAGCTCGACGCCGAATGGCGGGTCGTCGGACCCCATCGCCATCGTCGGCATGGCCATCAGGCTTCCCGGAGGAGTGCGCAACACCCAGGACTTCTGGAACCTCATGGTCGAAAAGCGCAGCGGCCTCATCCCCATCCCGAAGGAGCGGTGGAACAGCGACGGCTTCTACAGCCCTATTGCAAAATGGGGCACCGTCCAGAACAAGGAGGCGTACATGTTCAAGCAGGAGGACATCGACTTCACCAAGTTCGACGCCTCTTTTTTCACATGCGGCCAGCAGGAGATCCAGCGTATGGACCCGGTCCAAAGGCAGCTGCTCGAGATCACACGGGAGTGCCTCGACAGCGCTGGCGAGACGAGGACACGCGGTAGAGACATTGGCTGCTACGTCGGCAACTTCGGTTCCGACTGGCAGGATGATCACTGCATGGACCCTCACGTCTCCGGCGTGTATCGAGGTGCAGGATACCTCGATTTCCTTCAGCCCAACCGTGTCTCGTACGAGTATGGCTGGACAGGGCCTAGGTATGTTCGGTCTGTGACAGCTGCACAAGGGGTATGATCTAACTGGTTAATCATAGTATGCTCATCAAGACTGGGTGCTCGTCATCCATGGTTGCCCTGCACCTGGCGGCGGAAGCTGTCCAGAGCGGCGCCTGCGAGTCTGCAATCGCTATGGGCTGCAACCTGATCACATCCGTCACGACATCTATCGTCTTCACAGAAACCGGTGTCCTGTCACCGAGTGGAAAGTGCAAGACCTTTGACGTGTTGGCAGACGGTTACGGCCGTGGTGAGGCCGTCAATGCCGTCTACGTGAAGAGGCTCAGTGACGCCTTGAGAGACGGCAACCCCATTCGTGCTATTATCCGTGCGAGCGGTACTAATAACGACGGCCGGTCCAACGGCATCATGAGCCCTAATACCTACCTGCAAGAAGAGCTCATCAGAAAGACGTACGAGAAGGCTGGCGTACCCTTCTCGAAGACGGCCTTCTTCGAGTGCCATGGAACTGGCACCCCGACCGGTGACCCTCTCGAGGTTGCTGCGGTCGCTCGAGTGTGGGGTGAGCACGGTGGTGTAATGATTGGAGCTGTGAGTCCTTGTCACCTTGTTCAGTCATCTCCTGATCTGACCCCGTACTCTAGGTCAAGCCCAACGTCGGCCACTCTGAGGGTGCAGCAGGTCTCACCAGTGTCATCAAGGCCGTGCTGGCTCTTGAGAACAGAGTGATCCCGCCCAACATCTACGTCAACAACCTGAACCCCAAGAGTGAGTTATCCAATGCGACAGCTAGTTTTACTCCGAATTAACATTCATCGTCAGTTCCTTGGGCAACCGCAAACTTGTCGGTTCCACGCGAGCCCACACCAATCCCAGCGGATAAGGATGACCGAATCAGCGTCAATTCCTTCGGCGTAGCAGGCTCAAACGCTCACGTGTGTTTGTCCTCGATCTTGAGATTTCCTACTTTTCTAACTTGTCTTTCCAGGTCATTCTTGAGACTTACGAGACATGGACGCAAGGTTCCAGACCTCAATCGCCCATGTCTTCAGACTCTGGTGTGAGCGTCAACCAGCCCGGCGAGCGCTTGCTGTTGTTCTCTGCCAGCCACATGGACTCGCTGGAGAAGCAAATCCAGCAGCACAAGGAGTATCTCGCGGAGAAGCCTTCCGACCTGGACAACGTCGCCTACACCCTTGGCCACCACCGTGACCACCTGGGCTGCCGCGCGTATGCCATCGCCGACGGGCAAGGTGCCTTCGAGCCCAGCGCCCCCAAGCGTCTGTCCAACTCTCCCCGCAGGACCATCTTTGTCTTCACCGGCCAGGGCGTGCACTGGGCTGGCATGGGCAAGGCTCTGCTTGAGACCAACGACGTCTTCCGCAGCTCCATCCAGAAGTTGGACAAGTTCTTGCAGTCTCTGCCCTCGCCCTATGCCCCTTCTTGGACTGTTGAGGCAGAGCTCATGATCGACGATGAGACTAGCAGAGTCGGCAAGAGGGGCTATTCCCACCCCTGTGCCACTGCGGTGCAGATCGCCCTCGTCGACGTCCTCACCAGCCTCAATATTAAGCCCGAAGCGGTCATCGGCCACTCGGGCGGAGAGGCTGCTGCTGCGTACGCGTCGGGAAGCATCAGTGCCGAGGCCTCCATGGCCGTCGCCTACTTCCGTGGCTGGATCCTCATCAACGGCCAAGGAGTCCCTCCCGGCACTATGGCCGCCGTTGGTCTCGGTCCCAAGGAGGTTGAGCCCTTCCTGATGCCTGGCGTCGTCGTTGGTTGCGAGAACAGTCAGCTCAACACCACCCTGTCCGGAGACCCTGTCTGCATCCAGCACTGCATCGACCAGATCAACCGTCGTCACCCCGACGTCAAAACCAAGGTCCTGAACCTCGAGACCTCCTTCCACTCGCCTTGGATTGCTCCTTTGGGTATCCCCTACCGCGACCTGCTGGAGCCGTACCTGTCTAACTCCAAGGCCCCCAACGTGCCTCACTTCTCCAGTGTCACCGGCAAGGAGTTGACCGGCAACGAGTTCGGCCCCGAGTTCTGGCGTCAGAACTTCGTCCAGCCTGTACTCTTCAACACGGCCATGCGGACACTGCTTGAGAGCAACCCGAACAACCTCCTGATTGAGGTCGGCCCCCATCCTGCGCTCAAGCGCCCGATCAACGAGATTCTGAGCAGCGTCCCCGACGCTGGGTGCGAGTACATCACCACCCTCAAGATGGGAGAGGACACCAACCTGTCCCTCCTCCGCCTTGCTGGCGAGCTGTTTCTCCAGAACCAACCCGTCGAGCTGTCCTCCGTGATCCACAAGGCCCAGGCCCTGCCTGATCTCCCAAGCTACCCCTGGCACCACGACGTCAGCTACATCGACGAGCCGCGCAACTCCGCCCGCTACAAGCAGAGGAAGTACACCCGCCACGTCCTCCTGGGAGCAAGGGTCCTCGAGGGTAACGACATTGAGCCCGCGTGGCGCAACATGCTCGAGCTCAAGGAGGTCCCCTGGCTGGAGGACCACATCGTCAACGGCGAGATCGTCTTCCCCGCCGCAGGCTACATGGCCATCGCGGGAGAAGCCATCCGCCAGACATCCAACGGCGCTGAGGCCTTCACGATCCGCGAGATGACCATCTCAACGGCCCTCACTATCCCCAAGGATCGTAAGGTGGAGCTCTACACCCGCCTCATCCCCGAGGACAAGAAGCGCGAGGACGGCCAGTACTACAACTTCAAGATCATGTCCTCTGACGGTCAGCACTGGCTCTCGCACTGCTCCGGCTTCATCCGCTCCGGCGCCGAGGAGTCCGAGACGTCCGTCACGAGCGCTCAGGCTGAGCAGGAGTTGCCGCGTCACATTGAGGCCGACGGCTGGTACAAGGCTGTTCGGACCATCGGCATTGACTGGCAGACTGCGTTCCAGGGTCTCGACTACATCACTGCTGGCACCGTCACCAGGGAGGCGACGGCTACCGTCTATGACTTCGATGACAGCACACCCTATGCTGCGCACCCGACGCTGCTGGATCAGATGCTCCAGATCAACCTCATCGCCATGACCAACGGCCTGAGGAGGCGCCTTGGTGGCATCTTCCTGCCCACTTTCATCGAGAAGCTGGGCGTCCTTGGCAAGCAGGATCTGCAGATGCGCGTGTACGGCCGCGTTGAGGAGACTGAGGCCGGATTGAACGCGCGCACTGCCATGTTTACCGACGAGGGCCGCCCAACTGTCTTCATGGAGGGCATGTCGTTCGCCGAGCTTCCGACACCCAAGCAGAAGGAACCTCTCCTCGGGTCTCATTTCGAGTGGGACAGAGACATCACTCTCGCAGACTCTATCGATGAGGCCACTCCCGCCAAGGATAGCGAAGAGCTTGCCACGCCCCAACTCCAGCAGCTCAGGGACACCATCGCCCTCCTCGGCTTCAAGAGCCCCGACTCTCGCATCCTTGAGATCGGCGATGGTGCTACTGATGTCGCCGGCACTGCCTTGAATGCGCTGCGGCCCAGCCCCGACGCCCGCTTCTACTCCAAGTACACTTACGCGTCCACCTCGGAGGATGCTCTGGAGCAGGTTGGCACGGATCTCAGCACCTTCGAGGATGGTGACGTGGCCGTCGTCAGCGTCGAGGAGATCTCGCTCAGCGGGCCCTTTGACATCGTCGTTCTGCCTGAGCACATTCTGATGTCCGACGACTACGTTATCGAGGACGAGCTTGAAGAGCTCAAGAACCTGCAGCCGGCAAGTGGGCGCTTGGTGGTGTACGGTCTCGACCAGGGAGCTGAGCCTCTTTCGGACGAGAAGCTCAGCTACCAGCTGCAGCGTTACGGCTACAAGGTGCATTCGAGGTCCAAGAACGGTGTCGTTTTGGCCGAGCCCGCGAGACAGGTCAGCCTTGACTCCAAGACGAACTTCACCGTCATGACACGAAACAGCTCCAACGGAGTTTCCTGGGGTGAGGGCGTCAAGAAAACCTTCAAGGAGAACGGATTCGACGTTAGTCTCAGCCACGACATTTCCGTTCCGTCGTCCGACAACGCAATCGTCATTTCTCTCCTTGACCTTGAGGGACCATCTGTCTTCGATCTCACGGAGGAGACTTTCCGCCCCTTCATGGACGGCCTCTGCAACTTCGCCGGCTTCCTGATCTGGGTCATTCCCTCCGCGCACAAGGACTGCCAGGACCCCCGCACCGCCATGATCCAGGGTGTCGCGAGAACCGTCCGCATGGAGCACGGCACCGATATCACGCTCGTTGAGATCGACGAGGCCTCGCTCGCCAGCGGAGACTTCTCCAAGCCGCTGTGGAAGATCTGCCAGAGCCTGCCAAACAGGCGCAAGGGCGATGACCTCGACGCGGACCACGACTTCGCTATCCTCGACGGCAAGGTCCACATCCCGCGCATGTCCTGGTGGGGATTCTCCGACCCCATCGTCGATAACGCCATCCCGGCGTCGGCGACTGCTCCCGTGTTCCGTGAGGATGCGGCGTATCTCTTGGTTGGAGGCATGGGTGGTCTTGGGCGCTCTGTCGCCACGTGGATGATTGAGCACGGCGCTCGTGATCTCGTTTTCCTGTCGCGCTCGGCTGCTAGCAACCAATACGACGACTTCGTCAGCGAGTTGGAAAGCTACCCGGGAGCGACCATTACCAGAGTCTCTGGTGACGTGAGCAAACAAGAAGACGTGATCGCGGCCATCAGGCAGTCCCCTAAGCCTGTTGCTGGAGTCCTGCAACTCTCCCTTGTCCTGAGGGTAAGTCTTAGCACAGTCATCGAAACACCGAAGTTGAGAGAACTCAAGCTTACACGTTAAAAACAGGACAACAAGACCTCGGAGATGACTTTCGACGAGTGGAACGCCGTCATCAAGCCCCGCGTCCAAGGAACCTGGAACCTACACCAGGCTCTCCTCGACGCCCAGGTGCCCCTCGACTTCTTCCTCATCTTCGGCTCCGGCGGCGGCCACACCGGCTACTACGGACAGGCCAACTACAGCGCCTCCAACACGTACCTCGACGCCTTCGTCGAGTACCGCAACAAGCAAGGCCTGCCCGCCTCCATCGTCGACATCGGTGTCGTCGGCGACATGGGCTACGTCCTCGACCAGGACCACCTGCTCGACAGTTTCCGGGCCGGCGGGTTCTACTTCCTGAAAGAGCAGGATGTTCTTAACGCCGTGGCGGTCGGCGTTAAGCACTCCGCCGGTGGCAAGCTGCGCAGCTTCTGTCTCGGTGGTTTGTCGACGAAGCCGCTGTCTGACCCGACGAACCGCGTCAACTGGCGCAAAGACATCCGCTTCGCTGTTTCGCACCACTTCCACCGCTCGGCCGAGGCTTCCGGCGCTGGCAGCGAGGAGGGGGGTGACGACGCGGCGACGTTCGTCGAGCTTGCAAGGAGCGACCCCGAAGCCCTCAAGGACCCCGCGACGGTGACGCGTATGGCGCACTACATCATGGGCGCGCTCAGCAGTCTATTGCTGCGACCCATCGAGGACTTCAGCGTCCGCGAGAACCTCACTTCCATCGGTCTGGACTCCATCATCTCGATAGAGTTGACTGACTGGATCCACCAGCGCTTCCACATCGGTCTTTCTTCCATGGAGATCACGCAGTGCTCGTCCCTGCTGCACCTGGCTGAGAAGGTGCTCGATGAAATTTCTCGCGCGACGTGACTATGAGAATTTGGGAATTGGAGTTTGGACGGGTAATTTTCCTTAGACCGATAGTCTCTTTGTATTAGATCATGTGTTATAGCAAATTTGATAGATCCGTTAAGATACTTTCAACTACTTTTCATCTCATCGTTTCAGCGTTTCGTAAGGTCCCCACGATCAATGCACAAGATGAACAACTACTACCGACTGACTGACAACCAGAGGAAATTGCAAATCCCATCCGATGAGATTGCTTGAAGGTGTGATAGGCCCTTATTCTCATCACGAAATCGCCCAGTTTCGGCTCTCGACGGCGAGTCGCGTTGCCCTTTCTGACTAACTACGAAGTTACCCCTACAGCACCGCAATCATGGGTATCACGATCCTCAATCAGCTCCTTCGCACCGAGAAAGAAAATTGCACTGGCGTTCATCAGGTCATCATTTGCAACGCTGTGTTTCACGAGTAGTTTCACGGGTAAAGCGGGCATCCGCCGTTGTCAACCGGAAGCCAGCCCCCGCCTCGACCAAAAGAGTGGCCTTGGAACCGAGATTCGCACCGCCTTCATTCCGCAGACCGACTCGGGAACCGACTATCGCACATGAAACCTGATCTTGACACGAAGGGATTCTTGATCTTTATCCGTAGTCCTGCTTTTAAAACAGGACCGAATAATACTGTCTGGTTTGCAGCAAACCTTAACGCACCGAACTTGGGCGGAACCGCTCCTCACTCCGTTATCAGTCCACGCTCCCCGGTCCGCAAGCCTGTTCCGAGCGCGCGGACCGAGGAAGCCCGGCAACTTGACAGACACAACCGCCGCATCAACCGCGATTGGTGTGCCAAGCGAAGATCACACGCCCGTAGTTGATTGCCGGGAATTATACGTAGTTGTCTCATTCGGATGACTTCTTTCTTGCAGTGAAGTTTACGCCCCCTCGCAGGTTAATCGTCTGGTTTGCCCAGCAACTCACAACCAAAGCCTCCGATCACAATGTCTCAGACCGTGAGCCCCAACATCCAAGCCACAATGAACGCCACGTCCCAGACGTGGGCGGATCTGCCGGCGCTGGCCCTGCCGGGCTCGGTGACCGCCGGGTACGTGCCCTACCTGATGGCGCTGGTTCTCCTTGCGTCTATCATGGCATTGCCATTCTACGGCAAGAAGAACGCCGCTTTCAATGCATTCCCGGTGGTCAACAAGACGCAGGATGAGTACCTCAGGGATGGCAAGGGTGTCATCTCTCGCGGCATCAATGCCCACGCCGAGAAGCCGTTTAGGGTCAACACCGGACTTGGACCAGGCGTCATCGTGATGGACCCCAAGTACACCAATGAGCTCCGCAATGACCAGCGTCTGGACTCAACCAAGTTCCTTCTTCAGGTGAGTTCCTTTCTTCCGCTTCCGCTGGAATATTGCGGGACTAATGACGTGAGAAAACAGTACTGGCAAGCAGGAATCCCCGGGTTCGAGCCGTACATCGCGCTCAGCAGTGAGATTCTTCACAATGTAGTCAAGTGGAACTTGACACAGGCCGGCATCAGTAAGTCGAGTCGACAAGAGCATCACGCATAGATACTAACAGTGCCTGTTCCACAGCCAAGCTATCTCAGCCATTGGCTGAAGGCACAGACATTGCCTTGAAGGACATTCTCACCGACAGTGAAGGTAGGCCAGATCCGGCGATATCACAACCTAATGATACTAACACATTTGTCAGAATGGCATGAGATCTCCCTGGCAGATGTCATCATTCGCATCGTCGCCCGCGTCTCATCAGTCGTCTTCTTGGGACCTGAGCTGAGCCAGGACCCGGAGTGGCTCAGGATCACTGTCAACTACACCAAAGAAGCCACCGAGGCCGCCAGACACCTGCGCCGCTGGCCCTCGTTCACATACAAGGTCATTCACTGGTTCCTGCCAGCATGCCAACGGGTGCGCAGCATGGTGAATGAGGCTCGCGAGATCATCAGGCCCATTCTCGAGCAGCGCAGGAAGCAAAAGGCAGCGGGTGGCGGGGTCAAGTTTAACGACTCCCTGGAGTGGTACGAGAATATCGCTGAGAAGATGGGCGTCACGTACGATCCGGCTCCACAGCAGCTCGGCCTTGCCGTATCCGCAATCCTCACCAGCAACGATCTCATGTCGCAGTGCGTCTTGGATCTCTGCCGCAACCCCGAGCTCGTTGAGCCACTGAGACAGGAGATCCGCTCGGTCCTCGGCGACGAAGGTTGGACTAGCACCAGTCTGTACAACATGAAGCTCCTCGACAGTGTTCTGAAGGAAACTCTGCGCATGAAGCCAGTTTCAAGAGGTAAGACACACGATGTTCGATATGACGGTTACATACTAACTCCTGGGCCCCCACAGTCGGTCTCGGTCGTCTCGTCCTCGAAGATGTCAAGCTGAGCGATGGCACTTTCCTACCCAAGGGCGCAGGCATCGCCGTCAACGCGAAGCGCATGTGGGATCCCGAGATCTACGAGAACCCGGAGACGTTCGACGGCTATCGCTTCCTGCGCATGCGCGAGTCTGGCAAGGCCGAGCAAGCGGGCCAGCTCGTCAGCACCTCTCCGGACCATTTCGGTTTCGGTATCGGTATCCACGCGTGCCCGGGACGCTTCTTCGGCGCCAACACCGTGAAGCTTGTGCTGAGCCAGTTCTTGCTCAAGTATGACTTTAAGCTTGCGGAAGGTACCCCCACAAACCCGATGTCGTTTGGCTTCGCGATGCTCTCGAGCCCTATGGCGAAGGTCCTCATTCGCCGACGGAAGGAGAGTCTCTAAGCGGAAGTTTCAAAACGTGGTCCTTTGTTTCTGTACTCCATTCGATACATCGATCAATACAATATTCGTGAGCTCATCGGCTGAATAAACATCAAATCTCGTGATGCTTTCACGCGCCCTAAGATGCCTGACTTCGGAAAAACACTTGCCGGTTCATCAATCTGAAGTCAAAATGTAGCTTCCGTTTTCCGAAACATCGCGACACTAGATTATTATCGAGCCTGATTGGATATTACCGGATTTTCATTTTTCTAATATCAGACGGCCAATGACTTACCAAGCCTCGCTTTTGCCAACAACAGCCGCCCCGCGTTGTGACCCGCGTCAGTCAGGTTGGAGAGAAGTTAATCGCAACATGACGATCGACTGCACCCCTACGAGTGAATGGGAAACCAACGTCGCGCATGGTAATAGATCTCGCTAAGAATGCCGACTGCTTCGCAGTACGTCATAGCTTCCCTTCCTTGCCGATACCCGCCGTCAGCATGGCCCAACTCACGATCAACTATTTACACTTTCCGGCCTGTTGCTCAGAACCGTAGTGACTGCGGAACCTAACTTTACTCACTTGCTGATATCCAGTTTTCCGACACGCGGCAAAATGGAAACTTAGAAGGGAATACGTCGTTTAACATGGTTTTGTTATTAACACTTGACAGTGGTCCCTAGCAACGTCCTGCCAAGGTTTGTGCTGCCCTGAAGCCAAAATCATGGGATGAATCCAGATCTCGGCAAGTAAGGTGGCCTAGCTTACAGCATCCACGCCAAGGCAACGGAGCCGCTAGACATCTTCGCATTCCGCCGTTACCAAGGACTACGAGGATTTGGCATAGGTAGCCGGGCTTGACATGACAGAAGTTCAATCTTTGTTTGGCCAAGCCCCCATCATTTTCGCTGCAGTTTTAATCGCCGATCACAACGCGACGTCCATTTACAAGAATGACGCAAGAAAAGCACGTTGAAGACATTCATACAGCTCCTCTTGATGAGGACGGAAATGTTGTCGTGAACTGGAATGGAGATGAGGACAAGGAAATGCCGTTGAATTGGCCGACGTGGCAGAAATGTATCAACATCGGGCTGGTGAGCATCTTGACCTTCCTTGCGTAAGTGTACAAACACATCTTCTGTCTGTCCTGAATACTAAGTTACCTACTTGCGCAGCTCCATCGCGTCGGCGATGTGTGCCCCTGGGGTCCCAGACATGATGACCGAGTTCCACAGCGACGATAAGATTCTGTCCTCTTTTATTGTAACCATCTTCATCCTAGGTTATGCGGTTGGCCCTGTGTGAGTACTATTCTCCAAGACGTAGAGCAACACATGAAATTGCTGACAGCATCCAGAATCTTTGCACCCCTCTCCGAGGTGTATGGGCGCGCCCCGATATATCACGTCTCAAACATCACGTTCACTCTCTTCAGCATACTGAGCGCTGTTTCTCCGAACATGGCAGCGTTGATCATCTTCCGGTTCCTGTCTGGAGCCTCCGGCGCCGCCCCTCTTGCCATCGGCGGCGGGACGATTGCCGACCTCATCCGCCCAGAGCGCCGAGGAGTGGTTGTGAGTGTCTATTTCGTCGGACCCATGTTGGGCCCAGCTGTCGGTCCTGTTGCAGCTGGATATATCGCCCAGAGTCTAGGATGGCGATGGATATTCTGGGTTACGGCGATTCCGGTAGGTTGTCGCTTTTCTACTTCGCCCTGGATCTTGACTCATCGGCGGATAGTCCGGAGCACTCACCTTGATATCGTTTGTATGCCTCCGAGAGACGTACTCGCCTCGATTGCTTCGGAAAAAGGCAGCTGCTCTTCGAGAACAACATCCGAATCGCAGGTTTACGACACCAGGACAGCTGCACGCTGCCCCGGTCTCAACTTTGCTCGCTAACGCGCTAGTGCGGCCGCTCAAGTTGTTCGTATTCAGCCCCATCGTACTCGTTCTTTCTACCATACTCGCCTTGGCGTACAGCTACATGGTGAGTCGTACTTGTTCTCAAGATCACCAAAGTAGACTGCTGATTGCAATAAGTACGTTCTTCTCACTACCTTTACAAATGTTTTCACTTCCGAGTACGGCTTTTCAATAGGAAATGTCGGACTCGTGTACCTGGGTCTCGGCGTTGGCTTCAGCACCGGTGCATTGCTCAACGGAATTTTCAACGACCGTATGGCCAATAAGAGAACGAAGAAAAACCGCGGCCGGCGCCTCCCAGAGTACCGTCTTCCTCTCATGACCCGGTCGATCTTGCTCACGCCGGTCGGGCTATTTATGTACGGCTGGACCGCCCAACGTCACATCCATTGGATTTTACCGATCATCGGGTCGACACTGCTTGGCGTCGGTCTCATATTGATCATGGTCAGTGTTTGTCTCTGTCTTCTGTAGCCAAGTCTCGCTCGCTAATAGTGGCCTCTAGATGCCAGTACACACTTATCTGATTGACGCTTTCACTATCTACGCAGCATCGGCTATAGCCACGACAACGATTTTCAGATGCGTGTTGGGAACGTTTCTCCCACTTGCCGGCGAGTCCCTCTTTGACAGTCTAGGACTCGGCTGGGGAAGTAGTCTACTTGGATTCATTGCGCTTGCGTTCTGCCCCGTTCCCCTTTTGCTTCAGCGGTATGGGGAGCAACTACGAAACCGCTTTCCAGTCGCCCTATGATCCTGGATTCTACTCAAGATATCCAACAACCTGCACAAGACCGACTCCATTGTTACACATAGCCTAGATACTAGGTATCGGTCGTGACATCTAGATCATGTCAATACAGCTATTGCATCGCCAGCTTCGCCCGCAACTCGCGTTACGTTTTGATTGAACATAGGTGGCGATTATTGGTCTTACGCATATGTTTTGAATAAGAATACTTTCAATTAGACTACAATACGTGACTACCATCTAGTAGACTTGGGAAAAGACCGGTCCTGTGCGATCGACACGCACGGCGTGTACTCGATGTCCAGGTGAGAGTTAATCGTAAACGGGTCATCCGTGTGCATGTTGATCAGCACATGGTCAGCGCAGTGAACCGAGTGATTCCAGTTGACGGCATATCCAGGTACGGTCGTGCCCCAACGCGCGGCGCTACTGAGTATCTTCCATGTGGCCACGCAGTGCCACCGATGGAGGTCCATAGACACCCACTTTATGTCCTGAGTGCCCTCCCTGACCTCAGCGATAGAGATAGGCTGCGTAGCGTTCTGGTCTCTGAAGAACTCCCACGGCCAAACGTGCTCGAACTCGTCGATGAGCTCGGGCGAGGAGCACGCTGGGGGCATCCAGTGTAGGAGGACGTGGTCGTAAATGCATCCTTGCTCGATGGCCTTCTCCGGTGTATTGCCACAGGCTGCATTTGGCTCCCAGGTACGGAATGTCTGCCCATTGTCGACGATTGTCACCTCGGGAATTGTCCAAGTCATTGGTGAGGCAGTGGACGCCTTCCATAGAGATGATATGCTGGTAATGATGAGTGGTATGAGAACCCCGACAGTGGTGTAGGCTGCACCTTCGAAGATCCTTCGCCATTGACGCCGGTATTTGCGAGACTTGACTGCCTGCTGGGCCGCAATCTCCGCGAGGATCTCTTCGTCAGAACTATTCGTACGAGGCGACAGTAGACGTTCAGCAGCCTCAGAGCTGTGATCTCGAGCGGGAGACATTCTGGTATCTTCGAGTAAGGAAATAGAATACTATTAAAAACAACTGGCAGTTGTTCTGCTTCGAGGTCCTTGTTCCCGTTGGAGTCAAGTGCGAGATAGTCTGGCCGATCTACAGCGTTTGGCCGCTTGGTATCTCTACCTAAGTCCACACTCGTGGATGACTGCAGAGACAGGGAGAAATCGAGATACGCCTAAGACCTCTGAGCTCCAACAAGCTCTGTCGGTGCTGACGGAAGTGGGAGTAAGGTTAAGCTTCCGCTTTCCGGCCTCCACGTCGAAGTGCCCGACCAAAGCTTTGCCCCGGACGACAAGATGGATGTGTGGGGATTTGTTGACATCCGCTAAATACAGGGAATCCTTGGTCAAATAACGAGGAAAGGGGCTCTGAGTCGTATGATTTTCCAAGTTTGAATATGACAAAAAGTCAAGCCTCGACGTAAAAGCAAAGTGAGAAAACCCATGACTTAGTCGTAGAAGCTAGAGCGGGCATCTCGCACTATCGCGATTGGCCCGCATAATCTCGATCATTCGAACTACCGAAGAATTAAGAACTTCCTCTGCATCGACTTCATTGCTGACTGTTGAGATTTGTCTTGGCTGACAACTCACGTCGTGAATTGATTCCAGGAGACAGTGGGTACAACATTCTACCAGCTTAAGACGACAGATTCTGAGAGCTGACCCTCCGTTGCTAATTCACTCCTCCAGATCCTCAGCAGTACGAATCATGGAGAACCACTACGAAAAGAGCACAACTTCCGACCGGGGCCAGCATAGTGGCCTGTCGCGCTCGGTCAGGCTTCTTCTGTTCCTCATTGGAGCAACTTCCTTCATCCTTGTCGACCTTTACGTCAGACTTGAAAGTGATGGCGGGAACGCCAGCTCCAACTCGGACTTGACAAGCAATCTGGGACTGGTGACTGGTATCCTGGAAGACAAGTTCCCATGCGGCCGAGACGGCGCGACCGCGGTGGCCCGCGGCTGTCGCTTCGAATCGTACACAGCAACCTGGCAGCCGCCCCAGTGCTTCGACGCCCCCTTAGATGACGAGTTCCGTCAAACCAAACCCTGGAAATTCTATATGGATCGAAACGCCTCAGCCGAGGTGTCTTGGGGAGCCGTCGAGAAGGGCATATTTCCTGAGGTATGGACGACGTGGGAGTTTCATCTGTACTCCTGCGCCTTCATCTGGAAGAAGGAAGTCAAGATCGCCCACGGAATCATCTCTGGGACCATCGACTACCATCAGTGCCTCGACCACGCCCTCATGCAGGACTACGCCAGACCGAAAGATCACGTCAGTGTCCCATTTTGGCCTCGATTCACTTCCTGTCGCCCTCCCAGCGACATCTCGGTTCATCAATTCGACTTGAAGCCGACTCAGGACAAGAAGGTTACCGAGGTGCATGAACACTCCCACCTCCATGGCTCTAACAAGGAGTTTGACCACCGAGCCTGGTGATATTTTAGTGAAGCATGATGAGTCAAGGATGACCTGTAACGCATTTCCCTGTTTTTCGAACCAAAGTGTAGCTTTTGATATTATGGAAGACCGGACAATATGGCAACAACATTTCGGAAAATCATGAAACTGGGTAGTTTTCTCGGCTATGAGCCCAGACTCCAGACTGTATCTAGGTAGACATCAATTGTTGTTGGTCTTGAATCCTAACTGCATGCGTCATGGCTCTGCGATGAGAGGATATGGTTCAGCAAGGGCCTGTTTGAAAGCACTCTCTGCGTTGACTGAAATATGTTCAAGGTAAGCAAACTTCCGAAACTGATCTCTCCGATAGAAATTGGAAAATGTTTCTAGAGATCGATGACTTCCGCTCAGTCACCATGTGTGATTGGTTCCGACGGATGTGACGGCAAACCAAGGGAACTGCCGTGGAGCCGCCAGGGCCAACAAACGAACCAACCCACTTCCCGAGCTTTGAGTTCTGTCGCCTCGGAGCAAACCGGACGTCGGAATGCGCTAAAACAAAGGCGGTTGTCGATCGTCATGCGGTCGTTGCCATCAGGTGACACAACATTTGCGAGCTCGCCGGATGTATCTACGGCTGTGCCTTTTCTTACTGAATGGTTCCGGCCGAGACTTTGACCTAGCGCGTCTCACGGCGCGTCCCGCAACTTAGTCAATGATCACTCAGCTAGATATTTCCCGCTGGTGGATGGGGCTACTGTTTGCTATCACGAGTGCCTGACTGCATGTGACGTTCATGACAGTGTGATGAGCGTAGCCACCTTGGCATGAAGGAAGAGGTATATATGCCACAACACTCAACACTACCGTAAGGCTATGTCAGCCATGCATGAAGTCACCACATAACTATATTTGAACACACTGAGTTGCTTTCATCGTCGTCAATATGCGCTTCCAATCTATTGTACTCGTCGCGACCGCGATCGGCCTAGTCGTCGCCGCCCCAGCCCTCCAGAGAGAGGAGAAGCGTGGGTTCGTTACAGACGATCTCGGTGAGTCCTCTGCCGTCTGGACCCAGGAACCCCGTCTTCGGGGCTCCGTTCTAACAGTACTAGATGCTCGTTCCTTCGTTACCGAGGACAGGCGCGAGTTTATCACTGAGCCAGAAAAGCGGGCTTTCGTTACTGA
>WIGN01000464.1:0-26943 GCA_014235955.1 Colletotrichum sojae
CGAGATCCAGCTGCATTATTGGTATGGAGTCTATGTCGAGGTCTGGGCCGTTCTCCCTCTGGAGGATGCTGTGGATCGAATAGTGTTGCCTTCAATTCTGCTGCGGAAACCAGCAAGGCTCCACCTGCCGTGCAACGGCTGACGGGCATACTGGTGCATCTATCAGCAGTGCGCCGCCTCTGTGTGCCTTCCCATCTCTAGTCTCCTGCTCCCACCCGAAAGCACTTGGCTGATGAGAACAGTGTCTAGCAGTACAGCCTCTGCTGCGCTCGTCGACCCCCAAATCCCAGAGTGCGGCAAAACCGGCGGTAGTATGAACAGGCCCCAATAGCGGTGCAGGTATAGTACAGCAAGTCTCGTTACTCCCGACAGGTTTTGTCGTGGAGCCAACGACCTCTATTCACGTTTACAAACCGCCCTGCTGAGCCATGTGTCGCCAGAGGACCCCCTTAGTCGGGTTGGAGCTTGAGTGTCTTGGTCCTGTAGTGACCCTATAGCGCAGAAAACACAAATAGCTGTTGCGGCGGAAATTGTTCCATCTGGTTAGCGTCCTGTATCTCTGGGGTTGTTGACTGTTGCGGGGTGGCTCTTACGTTGTTCGTCGCCGCGATTGCGATGCTGTCCTCAAAGGGATGCCAGCTCATGTGTAGAATCTTCTTGTTGAAGTCGATCTGGTCGGCATCAGTTTCCTTGCGCATTCTTTGGCCTTGGCCGCCGGCGCCGGCCGCAGGGCTGCCCGCACGGGAACCTCCCTTCTTGCCGCCGTTCGTGGCGGTTGGACTCGCGGACGAGTTGATTGGCGTCGGAACGCCGACCTTCTTAGCCTTGAAAGCAGACTTGTCAGCTTGCAGGACAACTTCAACTTCCTTCTCGGGGTCCGATGGGTAGATCATGAAGTTGTTGTTGTAGCTGCCCGTCATGACATTTTTGGCATCTCCCGAAAAGACAACCTCAAACTTGTCAAATATGCTATCGTTTTCATACGTGTCGCAAAGACGAGGTCGCAGGTGTTCATGTATGGGGATCGTCTTGACGGGTTGACGTTCCATGTTGATATCCCAGATCTTGACTGTCAGGTAGTCACGCGACAGGATGTATCGGCCATCGTAAGAGAAGCGTACGTCCGAGATGGACGAGATAATTTCAGAGAAGAATGACCTTGAAGATGGGTCCTCTTCCTGCTCAAAGACTGCGAAAGGGGAAGCCATGTTAGATATTACTGGTGGCACTGGATGGTTTTAACGTACGCTTAGCATGTCGATCGCACAGAGCGCTCTCCCGCATATCTGCAAGCTTGATGGTGCCCTTGGAACTGGCGTACATGAACCAATTGCAACTCAAGGGGTGAAATTCAGCAGCGGTGATAACCTCGGTCAGCTCCTCCATGTTGGCAGGCTTGATGTCGACAATGTTGAAGCTCTGGTCCTGGATATTGAGATTCCACAAGTTGATACGCAGATCGTCGCTGCTAATAAAAGTCTCGCCATCGCTGTTGACAGATATGCTGTTGATGTGATAGGCGTGAGCGTTTGCATACGTTCGGCGGGGTACGGCAGCAACAACGGTGTCGTGGTGGGTCAGACGGGGCATGATGAGATCCTCGGCATTCTTGAAGCGATGGGCAGGCGCTTGTCTCGGGGCGCCCCCGCCGCCAGCGATGTTGGCGGGTGTCAAGTCATCAGACAGGTTGTTCTCGGCAACAACTTTAAGAGACTTCTCGAAAACCTTCCAAAGCTTGATCGTCTTGTCGTTTGTCGAGAGCAGGTAATGGGAGGCGTTTTGCCGACGGCACCATTTGATCTTATTGATCTTCTCCTCGATTTCCAGAGACTTGAGGTAGTCGAATTCTGGCTCGTGGGATTGGAATTCCGTGTGGAATTTATACTCACACGTCTTTTTCTGTCCACGCGTATTAACATGGATATAACGGAAAGGATTGAAGCTTTGGGCCGACTTACCGTCTCGTTCCTTTCAAACAACACAACACGGCCACCTTTGTCTCCCGTCGCAAGGTAATTACCCGTATGATCGAACTCGACCGTCGAGATGATATCAGCTAGAAGTAGGGCGCATCAGACAAGTTCAGGTGGAACGGCGGGGAGCTTGCAGTCGATGAATGGGAGGCACCGGGCATACTGTGCAGGTTGACTAACCTTCGGTGATGTCCTCCACGTCGCCCTTGTCTCCAAAGCACCTGTAACGCCATGTGAGCAATCCCACGAAACAGGGTTGAGGGGGGCTGAGCGAGAAGAGCCGCGGGAGACAGAGAGATTGCTGGAATAATGCTTCGTGAGTGGGAGAACATACTGGGTAAATTTCCACGTAGGGGAGTTCGTGTCACTGTCCACCATGTTTACTAGCCAGCTCTTGGAGAGACCTTGACGGAGACGATTAGGGTTGTTGAGGGGAGAAGATGAAGTCGGCGGGGTAGGTCGCGGTCGAGATGCGGATTCCTGACGTACGGCGAACAGGAGCTATCTTTCAACGCTGAACACGGAAATATGGCTCAGATGGTCCACACGAGAGGCTCGAGTCGAAGGGAGAGGGATGACGGAGCGGTGATGGCTAGGAGGGAATGCGCAGTCGAAGCGTGGCGGCGACGTTGAGGCGTAGAATATGAGGGGCAATTGCGGCGGCAGTCCAGTAGATCGAAGCGGCTGGTCCGGTAATGTGCCTCGAAAAAATATGCGGTTGACACTGTGTCCGGAAGTGGGAGTTGACGTCGGGCTCAATATGCCTAGACAGCTAGAGGAAAGAAGTCGCAGGCTCAGGCAAGACGAGGGCGAAGACAGTGGTGGAAACAGAGACCGACAGCTAGTACGATGTGGTGGATACGACGAGAAGGCGTCCCAGTGTCGGTGGCAAAGTGTAGGCGGTTTGCAAATAGCAAGTTTCAATCACTGATTCGGCTTCGGTGAAGGAAAGCTATATCCTCGACAACCCGAAGGCTTGGGATGCGGTGCACTATATTGACGTGGAGGGGGGTATCGCGGGCAGAGGTATCGGCAGTCAGAAGACAGGGTGCAGGAATGCGCCAGGTTGAGGTTGGGGTTAGAAGAGAGAGTTGTGTGCGTGCGTGTGGGTGGATTGGTGTGGACGACGGATACCTAGGTAGGTAGATAGATAGGTGAGGTGGAAGGGGCGACGCTAAGAGCCGGAGAGGGAGAGGCACTGGCTACGAACTGGATACAGCTGCCACAGGCTACCGGCCCACTAGGCTTGCGAGTAATTGGGTAATATACTTTAAGGATTGAATGGTTATAACAGAATAACATTTCGTTAAGTAGTTATATATACTACTAGCTTAAGTAATGTAGAGTTTTGAAATTTGTAGTATTTATATGAAATATTATATAGTAATTAGTATAACGTGGTTGATAAGCGAGCTGGCCGGACAAGTAAGCTGGCCACTTCTTATCGCACCTTAAAACCTACTTTTTTATTTATTTTTAATGCAAAACTTGAAAATTTTATGTTAATACTTGTTATATAATCAAGAATATGAATATAAAACTCGTTAAATTTTAAATATAGTAAAATCTAAGAAATTAAAGGAAAACAGAGAAGTGAGTCTTTGATAAGACTTAAAGTAAATAACTATCTTTGAATTGATAATTATTAAATTTCTATAGACTTAATCTTAACTGTATAATTCTTATCGAAAATTGTGTAGCACGTTATAGACATTTTAATTAAAAATTGATTTTTTAAAAATAAATAAAAAAGTAGGTTTTAAGGTGCGATAAGAAGTGGCCAGCTCACTTGTCCGGCCAGCTCGCTTATCAACCACGTTACATATAGTCTATATATTAAAAAAGAAATTTTTATTTAGTATATAGTATAGTTTAAAAAAATCAAATTAATATAACTATACTAATTTTAGTAAATGACTTTAAATAAAATAGTATATTTATTAAATCATTTTATTAAGTTTTATTTCAAAGTTCTTAACTATAAAAGAAAAGTAAACCAGTACTATATTATTCATATTTCTTACTATAATAAACTATTAAGTATACATACTAGTTGAATTTTGTTTTTATTACTTTCTTTTTACATTTATAAAAACTTTATATTTAGTAAGCTTTTAGGTTTTTATTACTAATATACTAGTAATATAAGTATAAATATATAATACAATTATATTTATTGAACTTCAATTCTTTCTATATACTTTCTAGCTTTATATACTTTTTCTTACTTTTTCTTCGTAATATAGTATTGTGTTACGTTTCTATTCTATCAACTCGGTATGGTATTATCTGCGTTGTGGGGGGCTGTGGCTGCATGAGAGTTCTTTCATCACTATTCATCTGCCTAAACTACCTTGGGATCCGGCTGACAAAACAAATGCCTGGTTATTAGTGGCAGTAGGCAGGCAGAAGGCGCTCTTCTATCTCTCTCGCCAAAATAGGCCGAAAGAACAAGGCGAATGAGGCCTACTATTACAGTGGCGAACAGGCGGAGCCCAAGGCCTAGCTAGGTAATCACACACTACCTAGCTATGCTTGGCTGCAATCGTGTAGCTTAAGTCGTCCGGAAAGAAATCAGCAAGGGCGGTATTCGTCAACATGCCATATCCCGTAGTATCCAATCAGGATGTAGTATGTTAATGGTCTCGAGTAATTCGACAGTTCCCAGATGACCTTCACTGGACAGCCGCGGGTCGAGCCGATCGGGCACGTGCTGCCTTCCAAACGGGAGTAACCGACCGATAGCACGGGAAAGCCTAGTGCTCGGCGTTCGCCCATTATCATCCTGCCTACTTGCGCCTTTCCTACCTGTATGAATCGACACTTACTCTCCTTATCTTGAAGGTGGTTCACACATGAGATAACACTGCTCTCCACAAGCCTTTAATCGTTATGGATGGACAACATGACAACCATGAGTTCGGGCCAAATTTGAAGGGCAAAGGAAAGGAAGAGGCCTCGTCTCCCCTTCCGGGACCCGTCGAGCACCAACAGCAGAACCGGGATGTATCAGCAGATTCCCCTATACTCACACGCATCGCTTCTTCGGCGTCTGATCTTTCACGAGCCGTTATGTCGGGACGACCCGAGACCCTCCACGACGGACCCTCTCGAAAACAGCAGTCCCAGTCCAACTCTGCTTCGGAGCCGGCCTATCAGTCACAGACTGCTTCATTTCATGATCAGAAGACAATGAGACCAAGCACCGAGACGACCTTTGCGCAAACACTGCCTCTGTTCACAGCTGGCGAAGAACGATACGCTGACTTTCTGGGCGCCCAGGTGGACCTGGCGACTGCGCAACGCGTTGCTCTCCCTCCTACGTTGGGTATATCATCTGCAGTCATCGAGCAAAAGAGCCGAGACGGCCAGCACGTCATTGACCTTCTTAACCTCCCAGGCGAGATGGATGGTATCGACAACATCAACGCTAGCGGGAACCGGCCATTCCTGTCCTCCCAGGAGCAATCCGCCTTGAAAGAGGCACTTTTTGGGAGAAGGGCGACACCTCATTGGGCGACATTGCTGGATTTCCAGCCCGGCTTCTTGCAAGACTACGATGAGTCCGAAATACGTCAACATTTTGGCGATGTCGACGCGGTTGAGGCGAAGGCGCGGTGGATGGACGGCTGGAGCGATGTGCTCACCGGCTACAACGACGAGGTCTGGGGAGACCTTGGACCCCTCGCCCGGGAGGCACAGAGAGAAATCGATGTGGCGCGAGGGCAGGGGCCACGGCAGGAGCCAGGGAAAATGAAGGCTCTTGGACGGCTCCGACAGATCCTAGCCCACGTCCGGGGCCTAGAGATGAGTTAACATTTCGGGCAGCGAGGTACCCATACCTTGGCATTTCACCCCCATCTGGGCTGAATGGCCGAGGAGCCGGCGGTGAAGGGTGGGGGTTGCTGTGCCAACCGAGGTACATACCGCGGATGCGTCGCCCAATGACATCATGCAAAGACCGCCCTCTCCAGGACCCGACCTAGGCATCTTTCGGTGCTGACGCTGTCGAGGAAAGCCCAGCCACCTCATCCACGGCTTGGCCCCAGGTCCGCATGGATGCAACCCACCTGTGACCAGCGCAGGCTATCCGTCTTACAGATGCCGCGTACAAACAGATCCAGGGTCGGATTGGGTCGCTGTAGCTGCTGAAGAGAAATAAAATCCGTATCAACCCCCCTCCTTGTTTCCCCCCGCCCTGCTAAGAATTCAAGACCAAGTCTATTAGCCATCAGGCGTCCACCACCATGAGGCTAACAACTTGCACGGCGCAATTTGCTGTTCTCCTAGCAGCCACCTCGCTCTCCGCGAAGGCAAGCCCGACGGTGCCGACTCCGACTCGGACCACGGCCTCAATCTCTACATCCGCCTACCAAGTAGGCGGAGCCGTCTTGTCCAAGCGCCAGGATTGTCCTGCAGGCACATACCTGTGCTCGAACTCGTTGGGCGCCAGCTTCGAAGGCATCTGCTGCGCGACGGGCCAGGTCTGCGAGTCTGATGAAAGCAATCGACCAGCTTGCTGCCCTGCTGGGTATATTATATTGTTTTCCGTTAAAGTATTTAGTACGGGAGGAACAGCCAGCTAACGCTTAGTCGCTTTGGCAGAGCAGTCTGCACCGGCACCGCTCCAACAACACCACCCAGTGCTCCCACGGCCGTTTCTTATGTGCCCAACGAGTACTTCCCATTCCCCTTCATAGCCACCTCGCTCGACCGGGGCGAGTGTTCCTCGGCGGTACGACAGTGTGAGCGAAACTACGAAAGCTGTGTTACTCAGCTGCAAGGCGACGCCGGTTTTGGTGTCACTGTAGTAGTCCCCGGCGGCGGCGGAACCACCGTTGCCGCCACTCGGCTGGACGTTGGGACTTCTGCTACCCCGATTTGCTCCAGTCTCAGCTCCCGCGCCTGCTATGGCTTGGAAAATGCCAATTGCGCCCAGTCGACGACGGTGAATGGTGTTGTCATCAATGCCGCAACTCGGCCGACGGCGGCCTGCATCGCCGGCATCGCCGCTGGAGTCGTTGGAGCCGCTGTTTTCGGCGCCTTGCAATGACAGCCGAATCGCCCATGGTTGATCGGTCCATATCAGGTCTTGTGTCTCTTACGTTTTCTTCTTTTTGTGCCTTTTATTAAAAAAAAGAAAAGGGGCCGTATGGACGAGGGGCGCAACAGTAAACCGGCCTTCCTCTTACTCGCAAATACTTCGGCCAATCCCCGATCGAGGACGGATGAGGACATAACGCGATAACCTCACTGCATTCTCGACTTGCGCGCAGCCTTTTCAATTCTCCAAGGTTTCATCCTTTCCTCCTTTCGACTTCAGACGGCAAAGGCGGCCAACTTGTTCCGAGACGCTATCGGCCCAGCCTTCCAGGACGTCGCTGAGGACTTCCAGCAGGCGGCTGAAGAAGAACAGGCTGATAAAGGAAAGTCCGGCTATCACGGTAAAACAAACCCAGTACATTTTGGGTGTGTAGTGTTCCACCAAGTCGGGTATCTCGACGGAAAAGTAGCTAGTCATGAAGCTAATAGGAAGGAAGAAGACACTCAACTTAGCCAGGACTGTCGCGCTTCTGCTCAACCGCGCAGTGGCTTCCGAGTCCTTCTGGGCCGTAAGGTTGAAATACTGTGCATTCACCTCTTGATTAGCGTATGAACGCGGTACTTGCTCAAAACCAATCAATGATTTCCCGACTACCTACCGTGCCGGAAAGTGCGTCAAGCTCGTCCAGGTATTCCTGGATCGTGTTCAACATCAGCAATTGCAGCCGGTCGCCGAGCCGTTCGAAGCGACTTCTAGCCGACGGAGCAATCCTGATATCGCCAGAAACATGGCCTGGCGGTTCCAAGATGCCGTATTGACCGTCCTGTTGATCATTCGCGGATCGAACTCGGCAGATACGCCGGATCAAGCTTCTATAGCTCTCAAACAGGTGGTGGAGTTGACGTAGCTCCTTTCGGAGCTTGTGTAACGGCCGGATAACGTCTCCGGTATTCAACTTGCTCCTCCTACTCTGGCAGCAAATTAAAATCCGCTTAGTCTCTCGGCTCACGACAGCGAGATAAATGCTCTCTTACTTACAGTGCTCTCAAGGATTTGCTCGCTCTGTGCATTGGAAAATTAGCAAGGTTCCGACAGCCTGCACGGATAGAACTCGCCAGTTTGTGGATTTTACCACGGGCAGCTGTCAATACCGGGACAGCTCCTGAGTAGTCCTCGAATAAATAAAAGAATCTAGTGCGAGCAAGTGTCAGAAAAGATGCCCATCGTGCAGCCCGATCACTGGGGCGAGAAATACAGGTTGCTTGAGCCTTCACGAGCAGTATCGCATCCCGATGCAGCTGCGGGTAAAGCCTGCCTGACCGACTTCAGCGTGATGACGCGACTCCTGTATTCTTCAACACCGTGCTTGGAAAGCTGCCTCAAAACGGTAACGGTGTTGGATCGCATGTTCTTCAGTTCTCGCATGGCCCACAACCTGTTCTCGGGGTGCTCAACCGGCGGTGTCTCGTGCAGAGACAGGACGACACCTGGTGCAAGTCATTAGTCTGCGGACTGCCAGTAGTCTATAGTTCTCTCTTGATGGCGGCTGCCTACCATCCGAGCACAACGTGAGCCACGACCAGTGCTTTGGCGGCAGCAGGCTCGACGTAGCTTCTACATTGCCCAACTCGGGGCGCCGGTGCAGCCAGTTTGCCCCAATACAGACAACTACAGCAAGTCAGCATCTCGGGGCAAATAGAGGCTCTATGTGGTACTCGACAACGAACAGCGACTCCCATGATCGATGGACGTGTAATTCATTGTTCCCTTGACAAGTTGATAGATCTCTACGTCTTCTGGGATTGACTTCGGGATCCTAGGCGACCGGTCCAGCCCGGCTTCTGGGGGAACGGGACCAAGCTCGACATCGTTGAAGTCAGGCGCCCGGGATGGCGTGTTATAACCGGCAGTTGTGTTAATTGATGATGTCATGAGTGCCTGGAGTCTGTGCGAAAAGCCGTAATGTGCGCCGATGCGCTCGACAGCCGGACGTTGGGTACCGGGTGACCATATGTTGATCCAACGAACGCCTCCTTCTGGTGGCTTTTGATTGAGAAGAACATCAAACTCATCGGAGTTCAGGTTCAACGCAACGTTTGCCTCGTGGAGATTGAACTCGACGACAAAATTGAGAGCCTGGTCGCAGCCGGCCTCCCTCACAGCATCGTCATAAGCGTCCCTCTCGTCCAGGTTACGAAACTTAGTTCGAAGACCGGTTTCCGTGCGTATCGACATGTGCTCGGTATGTGGAAACAAATTGTTTCCGAAGGTTTCGGCAGCCGTAGAAAAGCGCGTGCTCCTAGCTATGATGGACGCGATTAAGTTGTTGCAGGAAGCTGGAAAATATCCTTCTGAGTATGATTCCGATAAACTCGCACTTGAGGAAACGTGACTTTCTTGTTTACACCTCAAAACCCCACTTAATGGAAAACACCGCACCGTAATCTGTAGGTATTAGATCGGATCTGATTTGCCAGCATCCCACTGAAGGAAGCGCCTTGCTCCTGTTGGTGCCCGGGCGGCTATGCATCGGCGCCTATCACAAATCGGCAATGCAACAAGGGGCAGGTTGCTTGAACTGGGAAATTTGCCGCGTCGATAGACGGATTGCTGCATACTGGGACTCGAACAAGACCAGGACTTCTCAAAAGTGCACTGGGCAATCGGAGCCACGCTTATGTGAACACCTTTTAACTCATCAACACCCATCATGTGACCCTACCAGGCCTCTGAGCATCCCTTTTACAGACCCGCGTGGTTTGGAGTTTCCCATAGAGCACCCAAATGAAAGAGGCACCGAGGATGAGCCCTGCCAGGTAGAGTGAAGAAACATCCTAGCAACAGCCTCAGCTTCCTCTAGCCGACCTTCGTCTTCTTCGCCAACCCTGGCGCACGCCGCTCTGAGATCCTCATTCCGCGCCAGAAGCAGGGCGATTGCTTCTGCTCGCTCGACCACAACATCTTCCACTCCGTTCAGTGCCGCACACCTGCAACCGAAGCTTGTTGTAGTCTTTCCTGGCGTCAATTCGTAGAGAAACACCAGCTGATCTTGCTTCGAGGCAGACATGTTGAGCCGAACTCTCATGTGGCCTATGAGCAGGCTAGGACTATGCCGAAAAAAGCCGCTCTCGAACAGCTCATGTGCATGTGTAGTAATGAGGACCTTTGGAGTTTGAAGTCCAGTTGTTTCGAAATGGTCGATGAGCCCAGCCATGAGTCCGGACCCGTCGCCGGCCGCTGTCCCCTTCCCAAACTCATCGATCACGACAAGGCTCCGATGGGTTGCACGCCTGAGGAGAAATGCAACTTGCTTGAGGTCAATTCCAAAGGCGCTTGCGCTCCGAGACACGCTCTCGCGGGTAGCAATTCGAGTGAGAATCTGGTCAGTAATGCCTATTACAGCGCGGCTGGCGGGAACAAAACTGCCCAAATGGGCGAGATAAACGATTAACGCGATCTGCTTGACATAGACACTCTTCCCCGAGTGATTTGGCCCGGTGATTACGAGCGTTCTGACGCCATTATTGGTACTCTCGGAGGAATCTGTATCTTGGTCCTCGCCAGGGCTTCCCTCCAGTCTACAGTCGTTCGCAATGAATGTGGGAACAGCAAGTTCTTGGAGAGGGTGGCGACCCCCAATGATGGAAAGAACGTTGTCCGTTGTCATTGTCGGCTGCGTCCACTGGTACTTTCGAGCACCGCGGGCGAGTGATACCAAGCAATCGAGTTCTCCGCAAACATCAGCCGCGCGGGAAAGGGGTTGTGCATATGTGAGAACCTCGCAAGCAAGGTCATGCAGTATCTGGATCTCCAAGTCTACTCAAATAGTTAGCCTTGCCCTGTGGAAGGGCGGCCCGGTAAATTTTACGAACCGACAATTCCTGAATATGGATCACCAAGCTGAAGGTCTAGCTCCTCCATACGACGGTTTTTGCAATAGGCGCTGCCGTTGGCAACGAACGCGACGTGCCATCGGTCCTCAAGGCCTTGTCCTTTGTAACAGGCCGCGCCGCCGGGGTTCGTTGACACCATGGTAAAAAAGCCCATCTGGGGCCAGAACCCAACGCCGGTGACATGCTGCCGAGCTCCTTCGGGTAGGTCCCGGGACATGGATGCGTGGACTTCATTGAGAAGGGAGTCCATACCAAGATATCTCTGCTTCAACTCATCGAGCTGAGGACTGACGTTCCACTTGACTGTGATACGCGAGCTGGCCTTTGCTTCCTCAAAGTCGACGATCGATTCAACCATCTCTCCGATTCCCTTGATAGTTTCGAAAGGGATCTCCTTGATGACCTGCCGGTGCCTTTTTAGCTACTAAATAAATGCGGTTCGCCGAAGCACTGACCCGCTGGAAGATCATGAGATCATGCGCATTTTGAACTTGCAGCACTGCATTTCTCAGTTGCAGAGAAGATAATGAGAATCGAGTCAACGCCCACCAGGCTCCCTTATCTATCGGGGCATGGCCTGTTGGGGCATCTGCGCCCATCTGCAGCTGTTCTAGGGTTTTTCGGACGTCTTTGACTTTCCCTAAAGCTCGTGTTATATTTTCGAGTGTCTCGGTATTTTCAGGCCGTAGAAGAGTTGCAATGCTCCGCTGTCTCTCGCGTATCTCGTCCACGTTGATGAGTGGACGAGCAAACATTTGACGAAGCTTGGTCTTGCCCTGAGGCGTGCCCACGAGGGGCAAGAACAGTCCGTACAAGGAAAGGCTTTCCTTGGAGCCGTCTCCAAGAGCTCCTCGGCCTGACATCAAACTAGTTGGGTGAAGTTCGGACTGGAAAATATGCAAAGAGGACAGTGTGTCGCGGGTAATGAACATGAAGTCGGAAAGGGTGAACATCCCAATCGAAGGAGCAGCGGGCCTGGCTGGGCTGCCTGATACTCGCTGTTCGTTATGCATACGAATGGCCTCTCCCAAGGCAGCTCCCGCACAGCCAACCTACCGAGTTTTATTAGTGACAGCAGCAAAGACAGTATGTGCCATGACTCGCAAGCCCTACTCACTGAAGAGACACAATCCAGATCAACGAAAGATCCTAGCCGCATGACCTTTGAGGTACGACACTCGCCCAATGCATCATTCAAGCCGTCGCCGGGAGACTTGCATGAGGCAGCCACTACCGCTTGCTCCGAACGAACTGCGGGAAGATTTGCTAATCGTTCCACTGAAGAGGAGTAACTGAAATCATTCGACGAAACCATACGAAGAACGTAGCGCTGGAGCTCTCTACCGTCTGCACAAAATTCTGTGAACCTCCACTTCTCGTCACGATGACGGCGGCAACCTACCGTTCGAAATAGCGGCCATATGCTCCTCGAAAAACTTGACAGCTTCATCTGGCATTTTCATGGGTAGCAATACCACCGTAGGCTCAACATGAACCAGGAGTACGTCAAAAAAATGATGCAAATCGGCGGATGGCATGTCGTGCAGCAGGGAAAGCTGGTTCTTGGCAAATTCGTAGTAGGCACACCCGAGAGAACCCTTGCCTTTGATGTTGATGGCCATAATAACCTCACTTTGTTGTGCGCTGGACATCGATGCTTCTCTGGAGGAGGCCGACACCCTTCGCCTTCGGTTTTCGGACATGCTGGCATAAGGGCCAAACATCGCGAGATGTGGAGGATGACGAATGCTGCAAAACTGAGGTGAGCTGAAATGCAGATCTGCAATCTAGGGGTGTAGGTAGCAAGTGAGCAGGGTTGCAGCTGCCTGACTTTTGGTGAAAGGGGTAGGAGTAAAGACACAATAACGCACTGGCCTGCCACTTCCAAATCCAAAAGAGGTAAAGATACATTGATGGCTCGCGCCCTCCCTGGTTACATTTACGTTTGGGGACTATTATTGCACAACCGGAGCTAAATTTCCCACCCCACAAGCACGTACAATATAACGTGACAACAGTAAGAATAACAGGTTTGATATCAAGAAGAAGAGTAATGATCATAGTGATATATTGAAAGTGGACAATAGCGGACTGGAAATAACCAGAGGGGATATAAGATACTTAGCCTTGGTTGGGGATAACAGTTGCCTTATATTTCTCCCGTCAAAGGTCATACATACAAGTATTGCGCGGAAATCGATAGGGTCTTGAATGAATCGACTATGTCGGGTCTTTGCATGCGATCAGCGGGATCTCTGTATGGCCACACTCAAGATGACGAGGCGGTGGCCGTCTGAACTCTTTTGTCGCCCATGGCCCAGTTGGCAAAGTCGCGCCGTTGTTTCCTGATATCGACAAAACCCGGGCGGCTCTCAAGGACGCGGAAGGGATTGCCGACGTAGTCCTTCACCACCTCACCGCTGCCGTCCACGAATCCCGCCTCGCCCTCTCTCTCGATCTTGCCAGCCCAGACGCGCCACTGGATTGGCCGTAAGTTTGGGGCGCCCAGCACAAGACCGAGTACGATGATGACCGTAGCTGCGGTCGTCTCGATGGTTATGTCGGCAGGAAGCGCAGCTGCGACCGGGGACGCAGATGCAGACAGCAACGACGCAGCCCTGAAGGACTGCAGGGTGGAGTGTTCTTGCGCCGAGTAGCATCTGAGAGATCAAACAAAAGTCAGTTAAGCACGTCAAGAAGGCAGCGATAGCACGACTCACGCATGGCCTAAAAGCAAGAGACCGATGGCCGTGATGGAGCGAGAAATCCACGCCATTTCGATTCTTCTGTAATCGGGGCGGCGCGAGTAAGACAGAATGGTAATTTCTCGAGTTGGTCAATCAGGGCAGGAGGTTCCAATCTTGGTTGGTCTCTGTGCCAAATGGTGGGGAGGCGACAATCCTTGTGTATAGGTTCCTCGGTAGGTAGTCGTTGTGGTTTATCAGCGTGACCTGCTAGACACATACTGGGATGAAGCAGATAGCCTCACGGTATATGTATCTAAGGCCTATAGCACGATAATGAGGTGGGATATCTTAACCTGGGTACCCGTAGTAGATAAGTGGGTAGATACATATCTGGGGCGCCTGGATCTCGGTACGGTACCTATGCACTGAATTGAGGAACGGTCCGGATATAGCTCGGTACCTTCCATGGCAATTCGCTTCCGTTTAGGTAGGAGTTGTCCTTACGCGTCGTGTGAGTGCTTTATTACTCCTTACCTTTGGCAGGTAGGCTTTCCGATCCCCTTAGGTACACCTACTCCGTACAATGGTTACTCACTGAATTCCTCGCCTCAACCCCGTTGAAAGAAGGATAAGATTCCATGTGATGCGATCTAATACCTCGTACTCCAAGCGCCTTGTCCCCACAAAGGCGGGGCAAACACAGCGATTCAAAACATTATCTGTTTCCCGCTTACTCAGGCTGGTCAATCCAATTGTTGAAGTGACTACCCTCCAGCTCCTCCACTCTCCAGCTGCTCTCCTGGCCTCTCAGGATCTGGAATTGTGGGTCATGCATGAGATTATCATCATATCCGGGCAGACCATCGAGCAGGTCTTGTCTTCCGTCTCCGAACCCAAGAGGGTTTGTCCATCTCGGCTCCAACATGGGGTCGCCATACGGGTCGCCATACGGATGACCTCCGTGTCCCATGAGACCCGGATCGATCATGGGTTCAAGCCCGTCATGGTGCGACATGGGACCATACTGGCCCAAGGGGTCGAATCGGCTGTCCATCGTAGGCGCTGCATAACCCATGGCCGGAGACGGCGTCTTTCTGATGAGCACGTCTTCGACGAAGCCCGTGGCATCCTGCCGCTGATGGACACTTTGTTGGTAATACTGACCTCCGGCGAGGCCATTCTGGCTGTATGGCGCCGGCAAAGGCTTTCCAGGATTGCTGTAATGATACATGGATTGGGTCTGTACTCCAAGTCCCATCGGGCTACCCGACAGCGGAGGATACCCGTGGAAGATGGAGGCTGGGGCATCGTTCCGACCGTGACCATTTCCTGGCTTTTTGATCTGTCTGCTCCTCGAGCTTGCTCGGCTTGTGCCCCATTCCATTTCGTCGAGGTCTCCTTCGTCGGAGTCTCCGCCTCCTTCCCTAGCCTTGGGCCTCGGCTTTGAGGGTGTGAACTTGTATCCCGGATGGGCCTTCTGGTGGTTGGCTCTTTCCAACTTGGCCCATTCGTTGAACTGGTCACGGATGTGCTCGGGCTCGAGGGGCCATCCACTACCGCACACTTGAGAGACGACCTGGTGGTTGTTCTGCGTGCAGAGGCTTTTGGCGAGATTCTGGTAGGCCTTTCGATACAACATGAACGCGTTCATAGGCCGCTTGATCCTGCCTGGAGTCTTGCTCTCCTCGACTTCCTTCATTCGCGTCTCCGCAGATCTTTGGACGTAGGCCTCAATGTCCGCCACCGGCACGTGAGGCTGATCCCGTGCCAGCTCGCTCAAAGGCTTCTGTATGCTATCCACCTTTTTGGAGGATTTCGCCCGCTCCTTCTTCTTTTTGGGAGTCGACTTCTCGACACGGGTCGCACGAGCTGCGAGGGGCTTTATGTTGGCGGATCCCTTGTGAATGTTGAGCCCGCTGCGGGTGGTCAACACGTCAGATGCGCGCGAAGGAGTCGGTGGCGATGTGTCAGGCGTGCTGTACGGCTGGACAGAATAGCACTGGTGAGTGACGACTTCTCGCTCTTCGTGGAAATTTCTTACCTGGTGGCTCAGATCCCCGGAAAGCGGCCCATAGATCGTGCTACAGCTTGTGTCGTATGGGGTATGGTGGTATGACTTCTAGATCCGTCAGCTGAAGCTCACGGGGCGCAGGCATGTGTGTGTCTATGCATATCTACTTACCACCTGGGTCTCATTCGCTCGATGCGAGTAGGGGGAAGGATGGTCGTAAGGCATTTCTTGCTGCGGTCCAGGCGTACCGTACCGGGATGGAGTCTGACGACCGCCCATATCATGCGGATGCAAGTGATCCCTCGGGTAAGAAGTCGCCCCGTTTTGTCGTATCAAGCGATGAAATCCGTTTGGGTAGATGTCATCGTTCGAGGGGGCTGGCGACGGCGGTCCGTTGTGGTCCATCCCGAGAAGACGAAATAGGCCAAGGAAAAGGAAGAGCCCGAGATGAAGACTGCTTTCAACTCGCCAAGTGCCTGTTGTTGGAGGGAAGGGGAACGGAAGGCGAGGAAGAATCAGCGGCGAGGGGTCAAAGGCGGAGGTGGTTGGATATCAGGCCTTCCGTTGTCCTGGTATTCAGCCCCAGACACTCCTTCTATCTTCAATTCCTGTCTTCAAGCGTAGGTGGCCTTGGGGCTTGTGGGATACTCAAGTACTTGATGGTTGGTTTCTGGATGGCGGATAGTTGCCGAGAGCTGTGCAGGGCCGGGCAAGTAGATTGTGGCAGACACACACCAGTGCGCAGCACAGAGGTCTGTATGCTTGAGTGCTTGAGGATGAAAGCAACCAGCAGCTGCAGAGCGAAGAAGGACTGAAAGAAGCAGACGTTTCCCTCAATATCTACAATTGGCAGACGTTGAATTGCTAGCAGCAGCAGAGATGGTGCTCCTGGGAAAGGTGGGTGGGTGCATTCGATAAGAGATGGCGGTAAGACGAGGAGGAGCTCATGTGGAGGGAGCAGAAGTGATGGCCCGGATGGCAAGGATCTGCTTGTCCGCTTGACTGGGTGCTGGTGTGGCTTTCACCCCAGCATCTGTCAACCTCTGCAGTGTTCCTGGAAGGCTGGACTTTCTGGATGCCTATTGCAGCTGCAGGTGCAGATGCAGACGGAGGAGTATGTCTAGGTATTGCCTGTGTATGTAGCCTGTAGGGCGAGATGCCGTGTTGCAGGGGCCAGCAAGGGATTGGTGGACGACTTGCAAGCAGCCGGAGGCAAAGATCTGTGGTGACCAGGGACCATTCCCTGGGATGCAGAATGTGACGATAATGTCAAGCTTGGGACGCTGGCCGGCTGAAGAGACCTGCTAGGGTGTGTGGCGGCAAGGTGAACACCAAGCGTATCAAGTTGCTATGAATAGTCTCGGTGCTTCATGCTAAGGGTGTTGTTGAGGAAGGTGGAGTGCTGCTTAGTTGTCGCCAGGCATTGATGATGTCTTTGCCTTTCTTTGCATCTCCTTGCCGTTGTTCTTGTTGACACTGCTGCTGTTGTTGTTGTTCTCGGTGGATAAAAGATGCTGCCAATACCCCAGTCTGGCTTCGTTCTTTTGGCCCTTGTCTAACTCTCCCTCCTACCCCCCGGATGGACTGTTGGGTGGATCGAAGTTGCTTTGCCGCCTCCAGTCTTTACCAACTGGTGTGCTCGCCTTTTTTTCTCCTTTCTTGTCTTCTTTCTTGTTTGCCCTCCCTTTGGATCATCAATGTGCTTGAAGGTCCCAACCGAGGGGCAAGACGAGAGCGTTCTAGAGAGGTGGGAGAAGGAAGACGAAAGAACGATGTGGTAATATGAATTGATGACCCAACCTGACCTGACCTGGTGTGAATGCAATGCTACACCCAACCGTGGTCAAGGATGCCAGATTCAAGGGCCAAAGCCGGGACCAGGACCAGGACCGGGACCAGAGGCAGAAGCATTCAAGATTCTGAGCAAAGGAAGGCAAGTCAAAGCCAAGGGTTCTCCCGCCTTTGTTGTCGGTGAGAGTCCATTCAAGGGATCGTATCCTGGGGGAGAGGAATGAAAGAAAGGGCCCGGCCAGCGTGGGCGGTTTTTATGTGTACATGTTACACATGTGCATATCGGGCGGCCATCTGCTTCTCTTTCTCTAGCCTCACCCACAGCCATCGCTGGCTTCTCTGTGTCCGAAAGGGAATCTAGCATACTGCCGCATTCGGGCGCACCTACATACTAGGGTATGAAAGCGGCGCCGGGCGGCTGTCAATCGGCCTGATCCTGGCCAAGGCGAGGTACATGGCCCTACCAAGCCCCTGCCTGCTATTCGCTGCCTCTTGCCTGTCTGTTTGACCGGCTTCGGTTAAGACGAGCGAGAGGTATTGTTGTGCTCTCGATGGCGGCCAAGCGGCGTCTGCTCTCCAGTGTCATATCTAGTCCAATAGCACAGTCCCGGGTGGTTTGCTCTGCCGGGTGGCCAGTGATTTGCCATGCCGCGATTTACCTTATTCTCCTGCATACGAAGCTGGGACACATTATTCAGGCACTCAAAATAACCTTGGTGTGGACTGAACCGGACGCAAAGGGTATCTATCTGGTGGCCTCGATTGCCAACAGCCAAGAGGGGATGATCTGGCCCAGGGATGACGCTTCCTGGTGGTCTACCCGTGTGATGGCTGCTGTCGTCGGCCGTCGAGCCTGCAGGCATGGATATGCCATGTTCTGGTGCATGTTTCTACATAGACCGTCCGTCCCTTGCGGTGTTGACGTTGGTGTTGGTGTTGGTGTCTACGCTAACGTTGGGGAGTGTTGCCGCCGCTGGGGGAAGATGGCTCTAAAGACGGAGAGCAACACCGCATTACCATGTGGTGTCAAGCGCATCTCGGAGGGTGGCAGGCTCGGCCCCGTTCCCCAATGGTTCACGCTGCTATCCGGTCCGTAAGAGGCACTCGTGGAGCTGGCGTGCTCCGTTTACGCCTGTTGATATGGGTGGATCTAGATCATGCCAGTCTGGAAGTTGTCTTTCCTCTTCGTCCTAGACCACTGTACTGCACTGTTTGTGTCTCTCGGCGAGACCTCCGTGATCAATGAGTCTGGACAATGTGTGCGCGACCCCAGTCGTATGTCCTGCGTATCCCAAGCCCACACTGCGTAATTTGAATCAGCACTTGGCTGGTTTGTACGTGTACTGTTTGGCTTGTTATCCCAGTGAAAAAAAGGTGGCGGGAGCCAGAATAGAGAGCGATACACCCTACCCAAGTTACTCGGTTACCCAGGTAGTCAAGCAAGGGATCGGTATTCTGTTGCATGGGCGGGGGGCAGAAGCCACGCTGAGGTGCGGGACCGAGGCCAAGGCCTGGCAATCCCAAGGGAGTGGAGCGAGAAAAACATCAGCAGTCATGAGAGAGCGTTGGGTGACAGAGGCCCGGAGGGAGAGTGATGGAAGTTGCAGTGCGGTGCGGTGCAGAGCTGATGTGGAATGTTTGTTTGCTCTGAGCAGGCCTCAGGGCTGCGCTCATCTGCTGCCGGAAGCGTTGGTGGCGTCTCGTATGATTGGCGTAGCTCCATGTCCCGGAGCGAGACATCGGCGCTCCCAGTCTGACGTCCTTTGACCCGGCATGGATAGGGACGCTACTAGACTAGGTACTCTAGTATATACTCCTACCAGGGCCAGCCTACCTAGCTGGTTCTACCTAGGTACATCATATCAGTAGCCTCGGACCCTCTTCTTTTCTTTTCGTTTTCTGTTCTCTCCACGGCAGGCGGCTTGGCCCTCGACCTCTTCCCTATTACTACTAATCACCTCTTTTCAACCCAACGCGACACTCACTTCATCCTCGCGTGCTTCGGGCGTCGCGACTACACGTGCCCATGAATACGTAGACCTGACTGTATGCATGTAAATCGTAGACATGATAGAGCTTACATAGGTTTCGCTGCCTTTTCAAGACTCGGGCTCAAGTCATAGCTGAGTGCCAACCAAGTGAGTAACAGGTGCTCTGATTGGCTGGCGCATTGGGTTGACTTCTATTCAAAGCAACATGAATGGAAACCCTGAACGCCAGGTATCTCCGTAACCGAACACACTGGACGGGCAGCCCGGGCTCTGAGCAGAAGGCGGAGGTGCCGAGGCATGCCCCCTCGTCCCGGCCATGTGGCCTGCCACTGCCTACCTACCCTATTTGCCTATCTACACCTGTCACACTGATGCCAAATGGTCCGTTTGCTCTTGACCATCACCACCGAACACAGGGTGGAGACCGCCGCAGGGCCACGGCCCACTCGGGTAGACCGTCCCCTGTAACTGCAGTGTGCGGGAGGGAGAGCTGACGACACTGGACGGGCCCGGCCTGCCTCCAAGCCCATACGTAGTGTAGTACCTACCTAGGTAAGTACCTAGTGTACCATACCTCCATTGTACTAGGTAAGGTGGGCCGCCACCGAAATCACACTACATAGTACACTACACTACCAGGTGCAATCGGAGGAACCCCAAGTCTAGGTACGTACCTATGGGTCGTTTAGGTACCCACCTACCTAGAGGCTAGGTCCTGTGTAGGCACCCGCCTACCTATCCACTCCCGTAGTGTAGCTGCGTAGGTAGGTACTACGTAAGCATCTAGGTAGGCTAGAGAGGTCTAGTGTCTTATTAGGTAGGTAGGTAGGTAGGTACGGAGGCAGGCATGGATTGTAGGTATTCTGATGTGTGAGTATCGAGATACTTTTTTTTTTAAAAAAAAAAAAAAAACTCGACGAAAAGATCTGCTGTTTGTAACCCCTTGTAAAATATGTGTGCTCTGAAAAGTGAGAATCGAGATACCTACCTACCGAAGGTTCCAACTTGCTCTGAATAGGTAGGTAGTGGAGGTAGTAGGTGGTAGAGTGTCTGCCTACATACCTGGTACCTACACTAGTACACTGGACGGATAGGTGCCCCCCGCAGCCAATCGTGCCCCTCGTCCTTTGCGCTTGCGGCTGACGCCTGCAGCCGGTGCCCAGGCCGTGCCTCTGGATCCGACTATCTAAGCCCGACCCGGCGCCTGCCTCCAAGTAGCGTTAGGTAGGTAAGTTTATTTCTCTTCCGGAACTCAGCCGCCTAGCCTCTGACGGCGTCAACTTCCGCGCTTTCTACACCCAAACATCCTGCAAAGAGTAACATGTCCCCCAGGACGTCTCCTCTTCGATGGAAGACTCTTCCCCTTGCATCGGCCATGCATAACGGTCTTCCTTTCGGCCACCTTGACTTTTAGCCTGGGTTCCATGAGTATTTCGTCCAGTGGCTTAAGATGCTGGTTGCTTTGAGCGTGCTGTACGGATCACAGCCTCCGTTCACAGTGTGTCGGGCGGCGTGCCCCCTTCAAACGGCCAGCTGGCTGCGTGTTGGGTGCGCCGTACTTGTGTGCTGCCACGGCCACCGTTGATGCATGTCGGCCGGGACCTGGAAATGGCAGCGCTGGACCATGTGCGATGATAATTCTGAGAGCCCTTGCCCGCATTGACGATCAGCCACCTCATCAGGTACTGCCCTTCTGCTTGTCAAGTATCATCTTCGAGATATGAGCAACAGCCTGCCTGGTCTTGCAAGGTCGACATTGTCAGCCATTTCGTTTCGGAGCTCGGACCATCTGTTCGTCCGCTCTCGGTGCCCTGGAGAAGAAGACACTACATATTAGTAGGTATTGGGAGGGCACCTCAGACGCTTCCCTGGACGCGTGCTGGGATAGGCACCGTTGCCCGACTGATGCTCAGGCCTGTAGTCTTTGGTAGGGTTGAGAAATGGCTCACACATGTAATGACAATCCTGCGTCGAACAAACCCCACAAACGCAGTGGCGGCATGTACACATGCGGCCTACTTCTCACATTGCATGCTTCGCAGCCCAGGTCGAGGGTCATGAGGGTCATGGGCTGCGGTAAGTGATGGCATTCCTGATTGCAATTCGTTCACTTCATGACCTCAATTGGAATTGACCGGCATGCCCGCAACTTTGGCTCCCATTAACAGTGGCATTATTCCATGTGAGCACATGGCATTTGTCCAGTCGTCGCTATTTTAAACAGCCTTTCTTCGTAAAACTAATTGTACACATCATATAACCTACCTCTTCCCACTGCCTCCCGCACTGGGCGGTAATAGTTGAGAAGCCGTACCGGTGAGGGCTCTGGGCTGCCCTGTTTTCAATCAGAGGCCACCGGGGGTTGTCCCAGTCGTCTGGGACCGCCGAGCCGGGTCTACAGGCTTGATAGGGGGCGTCAAGATCTGCTGTCGTGGAGATGGCGACAATGTTGCGATGGGGGGCAGAACGGCAGAAAGGGCAGGGGTCTTGGAACTTGCAGGCTGCGGACGGGGTAATGGGGGCGAGTGCTTGGTCGGGGAGAGCCCTCCCTCTGAGGCAGGCAGTGCAAAGGATGATTGCGATGAGCCGGGTATGCCGTGTTCGCGACTGATGATGGGTGTCGCCATCAAACTAGATACCCCTGGCCGAGGAGACGTATCATCTGGTGGACCAGGCGTTGCTCCTGGGCGCAAGGGGTTCGTCTGCGGCATATCATGGCTGGCTGAGAGAGACAGGTTGTTGAAATATTGACCGGAGCTGTCACCAACTTCATCATCTTCGCCCTTGGGTGTGGATGGTCTGAGGCTGGTTTCTTTCACGAAGGGCGTCCTGCCAGGATGAGCTGAGAGCTCAGAAGGACTTGCCGCTGACATAGCATTATGAGGTTGAGTCTCGTCCACCGGCTCCTGGCTAGTAGCCGTGCTACCCACAAATGAAACGTTATTGCAACCGTTGGCCTGGGCACCCGGACCGACTGCAGCGTGATGATGGTCCGGTTGCAATTCTTGAGCCGCACGATCTGTTGCCTCCTGTAGTGTGGGAAATTCCACACCTAGCCCTGCAGAAGACGTTGGAGGGCTGGCCTGGGGCAGGCTCGATGGCGAAGTGTTGAGTGGTCGATTAACCTTCAACTTGATCGTCGTCCGTGGCTTGTGAGCCGCCTCTTCAGTACGGCGCCTGCATGTTTGACATATAAAGTGAAACTCGGATCTCTCGGCTTCAATCTCGCTTATCCCGACGCATTTGCTGTGTTGCCAGACGTTGCATTTCTCGCAAGCAACACTATGGGTGCCGTCATCAACCTGACCATAAGCACCACAAACGCAATCGAAGATCCAATCGCCTTCCTCGTCCTCGAGCTCCTGGAGAGCACGCTTGTTTCTTTCAATCTCGGCTTGGAGCCGCCGTTCAGACACGCGACCAGATCCATTGCGATTGTCCTCAGACAGCTGGGAGAGCTCGCGTTCGTGTTGGCTGCGGCGAGCTTCTCGCTCTTTGAGGCGGTGTTCGCGAGACAGGAGTCGAGAGTCTCGCTCACTTTCGAGTTTCGTACGCTTCTGCTCTTCCTTCCGCGCTGCAGCTCGTTGGTTTAGCAAAATTTGCGCTTCTTCCTTGGTCTTTTCCTCCTGCTTTTGCTGCTCAACCTTCCTAGCAATTCGGCTTGAGCGCTTTGCATTGGCCATTTTGGCCAAGTTGAGAAGCTCCCTTTGCCGCTGAAGCTCCTTGCGCTTCCTTGAATCTTCCTGCTTTTCCAAGATGGGCAACAAATGCTCCTGCAGCTGGTCTCTTAGCACCTTCTCGTTATCATCCTTGGTCTTGTGAAATGATGCGACAAGTGCCTGCACGTCCCCCAAGGACACTGCCAGACACTCCCATTTCATGCCGCCCAGACCGCTGTCCTCCGTCGAATGTGTAGTAGCATCGGTTGACTCGTTTACCGACCGATTCGGGTCCTCGGCAGCGGTTGCCGTTGATACGCGCCGCCTTTTACTCGGCCGAGAGGCATAATTCGTAGTCTTGCCTTTCTTCTTGGGGGTGACTGGCTTTGGCGGAGGGTCGGTCAATCGGTAAACTCTGTTGTCGTCGAGGACGAAGTAGGTGCGATCCTCCCTGTCCCATCCGATAGGCTCTATCCGCTGCGGGCGGGAGTGCGTCAGCCATCAAGATCACCAGCATGTGTTTCCAAAACTAACCCAGCTGGCCTGGTCTATATCCTTTTGCTCCTCCATTTTCTCTCTTACTCGTTCAGGGCGAAGCATGACCCATTGCGTTAGTTGTTGAAGGATGGCTATCTGCCACGCTGTCAGCAACGTTTGATAGCATGGGAGTTCTTCATGTGGAATAGATACTTTGGTCAAAACGTCGAACTCAGCGAACTTTGCAGCGGGCTCATCTGAGCCGAACGGGTTTTTCTCAGGTGCCCGGGAAATGTATTGCCGTCGTGTGTACTCGTCAAAAAGTTCATGACTGGCGAGCAGTCAGCGACGTCAAATCAAAGAGTCGATGTGCTCGTCGCGCTGTAGGGGCGAAAATACGTACGTCAAGCCGCGGTGTGACGAGATGAACTTGAGCAGAGCCAGACCGATATCCTGTAGGATGGGTGCGTTCGGCTTTAGACATTCGGCCTCAATTTCCTAGGGCACTGCAGGTCAGAGCGCGTGGGTGGAAAGAGCCAGCGAGGGCCAAGGGCAGCGGCTTACCTCGGTATCCAGGCTGTCATCGATCTTGACGACCTTGCCAAACAGATATATCCATTGGCACAAGTTGGCAAACTGCCATTGGTTGCGAACCCGATGTAGAAGCGAAGGTTCCCTTTCTTGGCGGCCGGCGGTCTCTTGCATGGTCGGTTTACGTGAGGAGACCATGTTTGATTCAGGTCGGCGGGCCGAAATTGACGAGACCAGTAGATTCGGGGCGCAGTGTGCGATAGCACCAGCCAAATCTCAGTTGCGGTAGGGTTGCGAACTACTTGACGTTTCTCGCGTCATAGAAGCGAGCCTATTGCCAGCGCTTTACGTGAACCGAAGAGCGCAAGGAGGAGCAAGTCAAAAGAGCCGAGGCGATGGTGGTGTCGTGGTAATGAGGCAATATGAGGGAACTAACGGGACAGAGGGTGGGCGGGGGCAAAACGGAAGAAAGCTGTGGGATCCAAGGTGATTGTCGCGGTGACGGGGGATTGGCAGTTGCTGGAAAAGTCCGAACTCGAGCGTCACGGCTGCGGGTGGATGCGCGTTTAGGCGCGTAGCTATTACTGTAGGACTTGGGTTTTAGAATTGTTCGCTTTCGACTACTATAGTATAAACTATATAAACTAAGTATATTTTACTTCTTACTACTAAGTAGAGTTTGGTACTAGTTATCTTAATAAGTTTCTTTTATTTTAATCTATATATTTATGTATTATATAATACTTATATTTTAAATAAGTTTTAATTAACTATAACTAGTAAATAAAGAATTTTATATTTTTATATCTTTAAGTACCCACTAAATAAAACCATTACAATATACATTTTACTACTATTAAAACCCTTTTTTTACTAAGAGTCTATATATTGTTTTAAATAGCTTTTTAACTAAATTACTTTATACTATTCTACTTATAATTGTTAATTACAGTTTATATTGAAAACACTTTAGTTTTATTATAAGTTATATGTTATATATTCTACTATTTCTGATATTTTTAATATTATTAACACTTTTCGTACTTATACTTATTATTCATAACTAGTTATACTTACTTACTCTTTTAACTAATCGACTTTATATACTTAAGAATATAAATATAGTACTTATTAAGTACTAAAGAGCTAAAAAGTTATAAGCTTAACTTAAAGAGACACTTAGTATTAAAGAACCTTAACTAGGTTTTATTAAACAATAAATAAAAGGGGAAATATTTAGTACCTTAAGAAAATAAAGAAGGGGGTCTATTAAAGAGAGTCTAGCTAGCTTAGAGACGATGTAGTGTATGTAGTAAGACTAGATATAATGCGCGAACTTATTCTAAAGATATAGAATTGTTAAATAAGTCGAATAGTAGTAATAAATAGTTAATTAAATATGTTATAGTCAAGAAATGTTAAAGGATTTTGCGAACATAGGAAAAAGTATCTAACTAAGTAAGATATCCGGCTAACTAATAAACTACGTTATTAATGATAAGTATTTAGTAAATACTTATTATAACTATACTTCTTACTATATTAATTAAAATACTTATTTTAGTTTAGAGTTGTTGAATGGAAGGGCCATATGTGTGTGGCCTGGGAAAAGGTGCACGTACACTTCGGCGTTTACGCGGTATATCGGAGTTAGTGGCTCGCATGTGACGTGGCGCACCAATCTCCTTCAGGGGTGCGCGTGCGCGAAAACAGCAAGAAGAACACGATCAATCAATCAATACAACAGGGACAAGAGAAGAGTGCCCATACAACCCCTACGAGCGTGTGCATCTACGATTCTTGACAACTTCCTGCCTGCCCAGCGTCCACCTCCTGTCCGCCTGCAGCCGTGACACTAATATACTAGTACTATAAATCTAAACCTATATAATAATTTAAGTTAAATAATTTTAAATATTCTAGTTAATATATATATATTAAGTAAGGTATAAAGAGTATTTATACTAGAATCTAAGAATAATCTAACTATTAGATTAACTATTAAATTTACTATAATATTTTCTACTATAACGTAGTTTACTAGTTAGCGGTAAATATTAGTTAGTAGCGAGCTTTTTCCTACCCTTACTATAATATTAAGCATTTCTTAACTATAACATATTAAATTAACTATTTGTCACAGATCCCTGCCTGCCTGTCTTGTTCTGGTCCTGTTCTGGCTACATGTATGTGAGAGCAATGTGGAGTGCTGACTTCACATCCTAGTCTTTTGTGCATTTGCCGCAGCGGTAAGGTAGCTGAATGCTCCCAGGTATCCGAGCCGTGACACTATTCGTTTTTATAAGCACAGGTATGAGGGTATTGAGGTTGGTACTAAGAAATCCAAAGACTTCTATAGTAATATCGCGGTTAAGAGAGTTAGAGAAGATATAGGTTTGATGCATAATATGCATATAGGAGAGAGAATATTGTAGTAAGAGTAATAGGTAAATAGTAGTTGATCTTATTGCTTGTTTATTCATAGGAGAAAGAGCTAGCTAGGGTGCCGGAGGCCCTGAATATATAGGCCTCGAGGCTCCTGGGCGCATAGGCCTCTTAGATGCTCTTAGAACCCTTTGGATCCTGTCAGATTTTGCGTATATTGTACGTATTCGTCGTGTGTGTAATTCTACCGCCATCAACGCGTATTTCGCCTTGACGGCATTGTGGGCCTTCGAACCCCTCGAACGCGGCCACGGTCTTCGGAGCCGCCGAAACGTTGTTCCGGAGCGGCCCTCGGCCTCGTCAAACGCCGAAATCCGCCCATACGGCGTAACGCGCCAGCGGCTCAAAGCCACGTAATCTGACAGATCCCCCGTAGGTTTACTACTGCTTAAGGTTTAGCTGCTGCATAGCTTGCCCGTAATTAACGTTAGGGTCGGCCAC
>WIGN01000465.1:0-26904 GCA_014235955.1 Colletotrichum sojae
ATTACGTGCTGCGAAGACCTACGGTGTACCCGAAAGTTCCTTACGCGACAGAATGAACAACCGACCCCGACGCGAACGTACCCAGCCCCAACGACATAAACTCGATGCGATCGAAGAAAAAGCGCTTCTCCAATACGTTATTGAGCAGGATAAAAGAGGGTTCCCCTTGCGTCTCGCTGCTGTGGAAGATATGGCCAATCTCCTGCTGCGGGCGCGCAATGGCGAGCCTGTTGGCAAGCGTTGGGCCAAGCGGTTTGTGGACTCGCAACCATCATTGAGAACCAAATTTAATCGTCCATACGATTATCAACGGGCTCTTCAAGAGGATCCTGTGGTTATTAAGAAGTGGTTTGCGTTATTGCGCAACATGATGGCCAAATACGGGATTGGAGAGGGGGATGTGTATAACTTCGACGAGACTGGCTTCATGATGGGTGTTATCACCGCGTCAATGGTGGTAACACGCGCCGACAGACGCGGCAAAGCAAAGTCTGTTCAGCCTGGTAACCGTGAATGGGCTACGGTTATTGAATGCATCAATTCGGGCGGGTGGTGCATCCCTCCGTTCGTGATCGTTCAAGGCGCCTATCACCTTGCCAATTGGACCACGGAATCAGGTTTTCCAGGCGACTGGGTTATCAAACCGACTACTAATGGATGGACCGATAACGAGACAGGTCTGGACTGGATCAAACACTTCAATAAACATACCAAGGATCACACTAAGGGCATCTATCGGATGCTTATTATCGACGGTCACGAGAGCCATTTATCGGCCGAATTCGACAATTACTGCAAACAGAACGCCATTATTACTGTCAGTATGCCTCCACATTCATCTCATCTACTCCAGCCATTGGACATTGCCCTTTATTCGCCTCTAAAACGCGCATACGGCGATGAAATCAACCTCTTTATCCGAGCCTCTATAAACCACATTACGAAGTCTGAGTTCTTTATCGGCTTCCACCGCGCACACCAGAAGGTTTTCACAAAGGAAAACATCAAATCTGCATTCCTGGGAGCTGGAATTACCCCATGGGACCCAGAGCATGTCATTAGCAAGCTTGATGTGCATTTGCGGACGCCTACACCTCCCATTACCAACCCTTCAACACCACCACCTTGGCAGTCGCAAACGCCGTCCAACTCGCAACAAACCGTCTCGCAGTCTAATTTCATTAAAAGGCGGATCTCCAATCATCAGGGAAGCTCTCCAACTCCAATAATTGAAGCAGTCGAGCAATTATCAAAGGGTGCACAAGCAATGGCACACTCTCTCACTCTTTTGACTGATCGACTGCGCACACTTGAGGATGCAAATGTGGCACTTGCTAAACGCCGAAGGGCCAAAAAGTCTCGGGTACAACTTGGAGGAGCACTTAGTATAGAGGATTCTCAGGTTTTGCTAGAGGAGAAACAAAAGGGGAAACGTCCAGTGCCTCGAGATGACGAAGAAGGGGGTCTATCGAAGAGGCCCCAGCCGGCTCGGAGACGCTGTGGTGTGTGTGGTGAGACAGGACATAACGCGCGAACCTGTTCTAAGGATGTGGAATCGTCGAATGAATCGAATAGCGATAACGAATAGTTAATTGAATGTGTTGTGGTTGAGAAATGTTAAATGAAGTTGTAGAGGTGGGAAAAAGTTCGCGGCTGACTGATATTCGCGGCTGACTGATGAACCACGTTACCAACAATGCCTAAATGCATGAGGGGAACCTCTCTTTTGCATATGGCGCAATGGTACAATTTTCGGTCTGTCAGTCCGCCATTGTCGTTGTCGTCGTCCGTCATCGTCGTTATCGTCCGTCGTCGTCGTTGTCCGTCGTCGTCGTTGTCTGTCGTTGTAGTTACTGCTGCTTGTGTGGGGTGTGGTATTCAGCTTACCTGTGGAGGGGTGTGAGATAATCGTCTGGTGGTCAGTCCTCATTGGCCTACAGCTAATAGATACCTACCTAGAGACACCCTGACCGAAGGTTTGCCCCTTGCGCACCCTGTACACCATACCCTCCACCATCCCGTATCCCAGCATTAATCACCACATGCATCTACCAATAAAGAGTATCAGAAGATTGTGCGCCGCCAACAGTGCAGCACTGAAACAGGCGCGAGCCACCGCGGGCTGAACTTACTGCGAATACATACATTGAATTTTTAGATCTTGAGCTCCGCTTCACGAGTACGGTGTATCGTCAAGCGTTTTGGCCTGCAGTTTCGTAGGTGCTGCCTCTGGTTTAGGTGCAGCACACCTTTGCGTTTGCCCATTGGCACCACGATTGCAGAGGAATTTGCCATCCGAAGTCTTGATTCCTTTTCCCGAGTCTAGGATCCCGTCTCCGCCGTGGATCAGAAACGACCAAAATAGGTAACTCACGTCATGTTCACACGAGGGCTCAAGTGAAGGCAAAATGTTGTCTATGATTGACTGTTTCCTCATCCTTCTCGAAATCCTGATATCTAGTGCCGCACGTTGACGAGATCTACGGACGCACCGTGCCAAAGATATTGGCCGACGTCTCGCCTGCGATTTCCGCCTGAGGCGCGCTGCATGCTCATCAGACTTCAACACCCACTTCCATGCCATCCTGCCACGCGTTCTGGATCAGACCAAATGTGTCCATGCGCTGAATCAATGGCTTCGCCAAGAGAGACCAGGTCTCCGGCTCCCGTGCAAGCCCGGCCTCCTCTTGGACGCAGATGTCCGCGCAAAAGTATTCAGCCACGGGTAAGAGAGTGCAATAGTGGTCCTGACAACGATGTGGGCGTTGGTCAAGATGCCACCAGCCACCTTTTTGAGGAGGTCATTGATCGGACTTCGACGACTCAGGATCCGATGACTTAATCCAAAAAGGTTCTTAAAGCGCGCTCGTCGTTCGTCTGTTGGTCAGATGATGCGTTGATTCTGTCAAGAACATGGCGCTCGAGGGTCAGATGCGGTACCGAGGTTATGTACCGTCGAGTGCCCTTCTGTCCATGCTCTGTGAGGCACGACGGAGCTCAACCCGGGTGAGTTGGGACCTGTAATTGAGTAGCTGGACCACTGTGATGTCCCGCTTCAGAACAGTCGATGCCATTGCCGAGTACCTGGCACATGGCTCGTCACAGAGGCCGTTCGTGGGGGTCTGAACAAGTGTCTTCGCGAACGTGTTCGTAATTTCCTTGGCAGCGTCGTTGGGAGCAAACTGATCAGGTTCTCCACCGTCCTTGAGAGTCGATGTGTAAGGCGGTCTCCGGAGCGGTTCAGATGCCGCGAGTGTCGTTGTCAACATCATGACGGTCGTCTTCCCTGTTACGGGGTTTCTGTTGATGTCAATGACACGTCGGAATGCACTAAAAATCTGCTCTTTGTCCGACGGCTTGATGATCTGGAGGAGCAGATTCATTCCGCTGTCGTAACCTCCGGTCTCATCGGCGGCGGTGAGCATTAACGCGTCGTCGACATGCCTGCTGACTGGGTCGTTGCCGTCATCTTCGTTGTCACTTTCGTCGTCAGGCTCGGGGTTGTATTCATCATTCGTCTCCATCCGACGTCCCCTCAGTACCTCGACTTGGGGTTGGATGAGAAGCTTCGTGCCAACAGGTGGAAGGAGATTCATTTGGCCAGGGCCTGTGGGGTCTGGCTTCACCAAGAGGAAGTACTTGACGTGGTCCCCTGACTCTGGATGCTTGGAATCGTCCCGGGGGACCGCCACCGCACTAGCACCCATGAGATTGCATAACGCCTCGTCAGAGATAGTCTCTGATACTCGAAATCGCACAGGAGATCATACTGAAAATATACAGCCTGTTGATCTTTGCTTGAGAATCGGTTCTTTGCAGCCACATAGGGCAACTTGGGCAGCTCGTCGACGGCGATCATTGTCCCATCATTCAGGTGGTTGGCGATGGGCGTCTTGGTGAAGAACACCGCCAATGGAACGCCTGGGGCCGCTTCGCTTTCGATCGAGATTCTCATGTCGTCAATGGAGTCCTAGATGGGATGTCTGCCTGCGCCTGGTGCGAGGGGGAAAAGGATCCTGATGGTGCATGGTCCAGTGAGTGCCTGCTTGGCTTCTGCGAGGGGAGGTGTGGGAAAAGGATGGTGCCGAAGACCAAAAGGCACTCGTCGTTTCGATAGTCACCGTCTTGGCGCAACATTGTGGTTCGGCCTTTGGGTTGCACTTGCGGTACAAGGGCTTAAGGGTCTTGGGGAACTCGTGGCCATGCTCGAGCTTCTTGATACGGTTGGTTGGAATGTGAAAAAAGCCAACCCGTTCGCTCCAGTTCCGATCAGCATTGCTGAACGTCGCTTGGACATCGAGGGTAATCTTGCCGTGGTCGTGCATGGAAGTCGAGAAGCTTGTTAGGATGTCAACAGTACCCCTGGATTCCGGCAATGAGGAGGCAGTGTTGTTTAATGCGTGAAGGTCTGGGGATCCCAAGATCTCGCCGCCCATCTCAACGAAAACATTGAATGCGGGAGTGGTGGTCGATCCAGCCATGGCCATGTCTTCCCAATGCTCAGTGTCTAGTCCCTGTAAACAATCTTGTCAGTACGCGATGATCCCTACCCGGGCAGCGCGAGACGAGGACTTACTGAAGCTCACGGAAGTAGCCTCATAGGCAAGTTGGGGAAGAACGATACGAAGATCGGCGTGCTCTCAATTTGCGCACGCAGCCTGGCGTGAGGAGGGTAAGCTCAGCGAAGTTCAACGGGACCGGTCCAGGCCAGCGATTGCGGGAGGCCGGTAGGTTAAGCCTTTGATGACTGGGGGAAGGGATGTGGAGGAAACAATGGGAGGGGGATTCTGGAAGACAGAATGGGTGGACGAAGATGGAAAGGGTCAGAACCCAAACAGGAGGAAGGAACCGCAAAAGGTAAATAGAAAAATTTTCAGTCGGGAAAAAATGGAAGGAAAGAGCGGGAGAAAGGTACATGGCCCAGCTGTTTGAGCAGGAAGGTGCGAAATGGGGGTTACAGTTTCTTACCTCTTGAATCAATGCCGGGCACCTCTGACCACTAGAAATTACCAACTTCAAGAGCAATAACAATAATACTAAGGATGGACGATAGTGACGGACGAAAGTGACGGACAATAGCGATAACGGTGAGGGACGACAGAAATAGTAGTGATGGATAGTAAGGATGACGGTAATAGATAACAGAAAGGACAGTAGTGGATAATGCTCAAGGAAAGTATCTAGTAATAAGAGTTATTACCCTGCGCCGCCACGCCTTGTCTTATGTACCAGAGCTTTAGAGCCAAAGATATCGGACGAGGCGTCTTTTCTACTTGCTCGCCGAGTTCTTGGCGGCCTTGCTCCGCTCCGGGTTGAGCCCAAGTGGTGACTTTCCGTCGATAATGCTAGGCGGCATCTTTGAAGGCTGCCATTCGTCTTTTCTTCGGCGAGTCGGCAACGGCCACCTTACCCGAGGTGCATTTTCATGTCATGAACTCATTGAACTCATTTCGCGAACCACGTTCTGGTGATCCAAGACAACCATGGACGAGATAAGCTTGGCACGAGCGTCAGTCAATTCCCTTGAAGCCAAAGTAATGGCTGTATCATTGCCCGAATCACGCGTCTCCATGGCGTTCGACATTGTGCACGAGACACTTCGACAAGCCCAGAGGGGAAAGATCCGAACACGAGAAATACCAATATTTTGAATTTACGTACCTGGGGTTTGGCGGGCCGACGAGAGGCACTTGTGGGGCGATACGTGCAGTGGGTTTCTGACCGTGATATAGCGTACTGTCGATTATGGTTGCCGAAGAAAAGAATATCAACGAGCCTTCTCTAGGTGAGGACGCGACGACTTGCAAAGCGAACAGATGAGCGTGTGTAGTTGTTTGTTCCTTCCCTTGGAAAAAGTTGAAAAGCGGGCCCGCTCGGGAGAAATACCCAGTTCACATCTGTCGGGGATACGTACACTAATAGGTGTCGAGACAACTCTACAACAACTGTGCCCTAGTATTCAGGGTAGGTGACTACGTACAGAGTCAAGAAGAGGCCGTTCGTTTGATACCTTCAGCCGTAGGAATACTGGCCAACTCGCTAAGTGGAACAGTTTAGCGGTTCAGCCGAACCGCGCAGTCTTTCGCCTCCTAGGTCTGGGAGACTCCTTGTTGGGCATCCATGGGTCACTCGTCTCTCTTCACACCGGGGAATCCATAGCCGAAAGCCGACTGCTGAATGCCTCAACACTTATCTGGCTGATAGTGCTTATTGCTGTTGATTTATTGCCCCGATCTACCTAATCTAATAATCCACCCATGCCGTGGCTCACACCTCCGGTGTTCGTTACTGACTATGTAATCAGTTGGGGTGGGTTACGCTGATATCGCTCGATGGTCTTCAGCATATCATCGCTGAAAAAATCTGAGACTATCCACTCATAAATTTCACCCTCCAGCGTCACGTCGATCCTGTCGTCACCATTCGCAGTGAACAGCTTTTGACCGACAAAGTATGCCGGGTTCTCTGGTACCTGTAACTCGATCGTCATGAGATTCGGCATGCGAATCATGTACTGTCGTGCAAGAGTCTCGAGACCTTGAAAGCAGTCGTCCATATCATCACCGGACGTATAGGAAGTCGCACCCATCGGCAGAACGAGTGTTTTCAAGTACTGGGCATGCGAGGGCGCGGCCTGCGATACATTTGTTAGCAGGAGAGCCCAAAGGTTGATTATCGTCTCTGTCTAGATAGACGTACATTCAAGAGTTTCTCTCTGTTATGGTCCCGCGGCAGGCCCAAGTCACGCTCAATCAAGTCGTGAAATCTGAGCTCTTCGAAGGATGGGAGCCAAGCCATCCAGCCAAGCAGTGTCAAGACGTCATCCGGTGTGTACCTATTTCCACCACCCCAGTGGATGTCCTCCTCATTACCCACGATTAGAGAAACCAGACCTCCGCAGGAGTGCCCAAGTCGACTTCGGAGGTTATCCAGGTCATTTTGAGGCCATTGATAGACGGGTCGGGAACATTTCTTGCCCGTGAGTTCGAAATGTTTGAGATCGGGGCATCTGCGGAGGAACTCGTTACGCAAGGCCAATCCTGACACGCAGAGATTCAGTTTCTCTATACTTCCAAATGATATGGACTGGGATGTCATAGTGTCGGCTACAGCGACCTCAATGGCATTGTCAAGGTTCAAACTGACTTCCTTGACGTTGGATTGGCACTGTCGCAGGACCCCGACGAGAGCCACGGCCATGGCAACTGGTGAGATGGGTGCTTCGGCCACACAATGTTCCCCGTCATCTTCATCATTCTGGAAATCTTGACAAAAGTCGCCGCTAGCGCGGCTTGGCTCGAAGGCATCGATTTCGATGGCCCTAGTTCGCCCGATCGTTAGTAAATTGGAATGAGGATGCGCAGTCAGTCACTCATTTCAAAAGGCTCGGCACCGTACTCTTGTTCATATGTTCCAGCTTTTTCAGGACTTCGTGGGAGTCGCCCACCACTCTTACTCGCTGGAAGAGACTCGATTCACAAAAGCTTCTCAACTGCCATGAGGTTAGAGTCAAGTTCTTCTGGACTTCGAAGCTCGACATCTGAAAGATTTGGCCGAGAAGCTCCAGAGGCAACCTCGCCCCTGCTTGTGACTGCGACATGGCTGTTCAGTCGTGGCTCAGAGGGCATCAAGGTTGGCGCAGCCGTATTTCTAGAATGCGTTAGTGCGGGCAGCCCGGTCAGAATGAGAGGTTGGCCAACGTCCTGTGAAGAAGGCAAGCTGACCTGACATGATAGGTGAGGAGATTTTTGCGTTTGGTACCTGAGTCTCGCTGTTGGATTTGGCATGAAATGCCCCTCCAGCGACTTCCGATGATGGGTGAAAGTCGGAGTTGGTCAAGGTGCCGAGCAAGGTAGGTGCGGCGCGATTGCGCGAGAGAGGAAATTACGGTAGCTACCTACCTACCTAGGTAGTGTCAGAGTACGTACATGCCTAAAGTACGTACCTCACATTAAGCGCTTGAGAAACTCGATAAGATCTCATTAGCAGCACCATTACCAACAGTCCAGGTAGGTACCTCAAATTACAGCGCCTCGCTAGGTCAACGGATGGTCAAGCTTGGGCTGGGTACGTACTTTCTGGGCTGTACCTTATACTAAAGGATACTTTGTCCCAGAGCACATGTATGGATAATATGCCTAGGAAAGACTTTTTAGTAAGCTATCTACGGCAAAGTCTTAGTTAAGGGTATTGTTTTCCCTTTTTTCCTGGTATGCTGTCTACGAAACAAGGGGATGCGGAATAAAGCGCCTGACGTCGTCTTCTGGACGGACGGATGGAGAAGACCCACTCTTATTCCGGTACTTTTCTCCACACTATTCCGCACGGTGGAGTCTCCGATCCTCGGTCCCGGGAATCGGAACAACTACATCCACGAAGAGATGGAGATCACCTACCTACTACTAGGTACCTATCCAAAGCCTGCTTCAAGGATCCAATATAGGAGGACCCCAATCATTGCATCTCCGCGATTTTTTTTAACTGCGCAATGTTAGCCAGATCTGGCATCTCAGCCTCTGTGATCGGAAGGCCAGGGGCTTAGGCGGATATTTCCATTTCTCGCTCGCCTGAGCAGCTTTGCAGAAGAAAAACCTCAGATCCCGCGTATTCATGACGAACTAGCCAACTCGAGATAGAATGGACCGCCAAGCGTCGCAACAGTACCAGTTGGGATGCAATTAGATGGGTCTCGATCGCCGAGGACGGACATGCTTCGTGCTCCTCGAGAGACGTCCTTCCGTCCATTGGTGGGTTCGTCGGAAACTGACCGCTATCTGTTCTCGATGGTAGAAACGTGATCGGGCCCGAATGCTACCCCAGAGCACCAATTTGAACTACTCCGAGAACAAGCTTAGATTGAAAATGTACATGGTCCGCGAGACGCGTGTCCATGTATGCGGTCCAATCGTGGGCCCGTCTGCGATCGAGGGATACGTCCCTGCCAACTAGGTCGACGTCAGAGCAACTTCTCGCTCACATCTTTCACTCCAGGTGCCCTAATCGGTGGTCCCCAGTCTCCTATCTGGTGCCAGCTAACCACTCCTGAATACTAGGTACTACTGCTACTACGGGACTGCTGTTGTTTGTCTCTATTATGACTATCGTCTGTCTCTTTCGTCGCTGTCGTCCGTCTCTGTTGTTGCTGTTGTCCCTCACCGTTGTTGTTATTGCTGTCGTCCAACATTGTCTCCACGTAGAGGCCTTCTTAGAAGGGTTAGCTGGCACCGAGTATGGGACGGGTGGCCGCAGAATACGGCGTCTCCTCCTCGCTAGGTATGCTTAATATAAGATGGGGCACCCCATCCACGGCCCCCAGTCCCTCAACTGGACGGATAAATCGGTGCGCTAGGAAACCAAAATGGAAATCCGATCGACATCTCAGTAAAGCTGCCGTTCTCTGAAGCCTGGGCATTGCCCGATTCGGGGCGCTTGCTACTTGGCGGAGCCCCTCTAATGTCAAAATCTCCGCACGACAGCAGCTTCCTAGTCGCTTTCCTGAGTCCTCTCTGCCTCCTTTACGGATGGCACAGAAGAGGGAACTGAATATAAATCATCACGTATTGTCGTCAGTTTCATCAGTTACCGGTCTTGTTCAAAGTCTTTCATTCGTTCCGCCACAGCGTTCTGTTTCTGTATCTCAAATTTCAAGCCCCATTTTTATATTCAGCTGCAACATGCAAGGCTCTTTCTTCCTCTGGCTGGCGGTTGCCATCTCAGGCTCCCTTGCGCAGCATAAGAACACCCCGTACGGTTTTGCCGCTGGTGTTACGGGCGGTGGCGCAGCTTCTCCGTCGTACCCGAGCGACATCAACCAGTATGTCCACAACAATGGCTCGCCAGCGGATAGTGTGGGCAGGAGTGTTGACGTATAAACCAACAGGCTCAAGTCATGGCTGGCCGACGACACCCCCCGAGTCATCATGATCGACAAGACCTTCAACTTCCTCAGCTCCGAGGGCGCCGTGACCGAGATGGGCTGTCGCCTCAAGGACTCCTGCACCGCCGCCAACGGCGGCCAGGATACCATCAAGACCAGCGGCTGCGACGCCAACGAGACCCCCGTCCAGGTCAAGTACGACAAGGCTAGCTACCTCGGCATGGACGTTGGCAGCAACAAGTCTCTTGTCGGCGTTGGTAACAAGGGCATCTTGCTCGGCAAGGGTCTTCGATTCAAGGCCGGTGCCAAGAATGTGTTCGTTCTTTTTGGGCAGTCGCGTTGCAACGCGGTATTTTCTTTGAGTTGTGCTGACATAATTTCAGCATCATTCAGAACATCCACATCGATGTGAGCCTCAGAGATGAAGCCCTGTTTCGAAACCAACGTTGCTGACTTCTGGTAGAACCTGAACCCTCAGTACGTTTGGGGAGGCGACGCGATCAGCCTCTCAGGCAACGACGGCGTCTGGATCGACCATTGCAAGCTTTCTCGCACTGGCCGCCAGCACTTTGTTTCTCAGTAAGTGGCCATCCTATCCTGTCCCTCCACCAAACCTTTGGATGTTTATTTAACATGACTACCACACAGCTACGAGGGCTCGCGCGTAACCATTTCCAACACCGAGTTTGACGGCCGCACCGACTACTCCCACAGCTGCAACGGCGACCACTACTGGACCATCATCATCGGCGGCAAGGCCGACAAGATCACCCTCGACCGCAACTACCTGCACGACCTGTCCGGCCGCTCGCCCAAGATCGGCTCGAGCGAGGGCACCCAGGTCGTCCAGGCGGTCAACAACTGGTTCAACTACAACACGGGCCACAACTTCGACATCTCGGCCTCCGGCCGCGTGCTCATCGAGGGCAACCGCTGGGAGAACTCGCCGACGCCGCTGACCACCGCCAGCAGCGCCGGCAAGATCTTCAACCAGGTCGACGGCGCCTGCTCCACCAACCTCGGCCGCGCCTGCGAGGGCAACGCGCTCACTGCCTCCGGCTCCTTCCCCTCACGCAAGGACGTCTTGGTCCTTCAGGAGTTGGGCAAGTACAAGTCGAACCTGGTCAAGCCGATCGTCATTGGCGACGTCAAGGGAACCGTGAACAGCAATTATGGCATCGGCAGGATCTAGTGTTCGAGTCTGAGTGGAGCGAAGTCGAGGCACCACTTTCTTGGTGGGTTGGTCGGGAACTACACATGAGTTGAGAAGTCTGTCGGAGACTTCGCTGTCTTGAGTTGGAGATGTTGACGTTCGGGGGTACCACCAGTGATGAGTCGGCAACAATGACTCAGCTTCTTTCATTGCACATATCTTACTTTCTAGTACACACTTTCAGTTTATATATATCATTTACCTTTCCAAAGAATCATTCTTCTCCTACACAACGTTGCTGTTTGCACACCTCCTCGGATCCACAAAGGAACAAGCGGAACGTCGCTTTCATAGAACCATTGATGGATTGCTCTTTATCTGTCTATACGCGCGAAATCTCAAGTTTGCTCAATACATATCGTTACTCAATACCCGTCATAACCATCTTGGTGACCAAAAACTCGTCGATTCCGTACTTGCTGCCCTCCCGGCCGAAGCCAGACTGCTTAACCCCGCCAAAAGGTGCTGCCGGATCGGAGATTGCGCCTGTTCTGTCAGTCAGCGGGCTGGATTGGGGGATCATCGCGGGTTAAGCTTACCAATGTTAACTCCGACCATGCCGACCTCCAGGGCCTCCGCCACACGCCAGCAGCGGGACACGTCCTTGCTGAAGAAGTACCCAGCAAGACCCACATCAGCGTCGTTAGCCAGAGCAATCGCCTCGTCCTCCGTGTCGAAGGCGAAGAACGCCGCCACGGGGCCGAACGTCTCCTCGGAGCAGATCTTCATTCCGGGCTTCATGTCTGCCAGCACCGTGATGTCGAAGAAATTGGGTCCGATCTCCGTCAAGGGCTTGCCACCCAGGAGCACGCGCGCGCCTTTGGATACGGCGTCCTTGACGTGCTCGTCCACCTTGGCCACCGCCCGGCCGTGGATGAGGGGACCGTGCGTCGTCTTATCGCCGAAGCCATCGCCGATGACAAAGGTCTTGATCGCGTCGACAACCATCTGGGTGAACTTGTCGTACACCTTTCGGTGCACGAGAATACGGTTTGCGCATACGCAGGTCTGGCCGGATATCCTGAACTTGGAGGCAATCAGGCCCTTGATTGCGGCATCGAGGTCCGCGTCGTCAAACACGATAAAGGGGGCGTTGCCTCCGAGCTCGAAGGACAGCTTCTTCAACGTCGATGAGCACTGGTTCATCAGGAGCTTTCCCACGCCTGTTGATCCCGTAAACGACACCTTTTTGATAATCGGGTGCGTCGTCAGGATCTTTCCGACGGACACGGTGTTGTCGAGGGCGGTGATGATGTTGACCACGCCGGCAGGGATACCGGCTCGGTGAGCGAGCTCGGCCAGCGCCAGAGCCGTCAGGGGCGCCTCGGCAGGGGCCTTGACCACAACAGTACAGCCGGCGGCCAGCGCGGGGCCGACCTTGCGGGTGATCATGGCGGCGGGGAAGTTCCAGGGTGCAATCAGGCCGCAGACGCCGATGGGCTCCTTCAGCGTCACCAGCCGGCAGCTGGGGTTGCTCGCCTGGATGGTGTCGCCGTATATCCGGGGCGCCTCCTCGGAGAACCACTCGAAGAAGGACGCGGCGTAGGCGACTTCGGTCCGGGCGTCCGCCAGCGGCTTGCCGTTTTCGAGGGTGATGATGGTGGCCAGGTCCTCCGCGTGCTCCATCATCAGGTCGAACCACTTGCGGAGGTAGCGAGCGCGGGTGCGAGCCGGGGTCTTGCGGTAGGTCTTGAAGGCATCGTGGGCGGCGAGGATGGAGGCCTCGGTGTCCTTGTCGTCGAACTCGGGGCACTTGGCCACCTCTGCGAGAGTCGAAGGGTCTGGGTTCGAAGTGTTAGTCTTGCGACGCGGTCAACATCAAATGTTGAGAACTCACTTTCGACGGAAAACACCTTGCCCGAGGCCGCTCTGACCCACTCTCCGTTCACATAGCACGCCGTCTTCAAAAGCGAAGCATCTTTCAGCTGTGCCGCTCAAGTCAGTCATCAAATCTCCCACAAAGCCGGAGTGCACTCCGACCGGAAAGAAGAACATACCTGAGGTGCGCCTGACGCCATCGTGAATAAAAGGATTACTACGTATGGGGAGGAACAGAGATGCACTTCTACCCCCTGCAGAAAATGGACTGATGTCTCACGAGCCGGGTTGAATGCATCGCGGTCCTACCGGTTTATAAACAACCCCATTCTCACGATGGCATCGAACCGGCGGCGCCCTATCAATGAGAGGGGCCTTGCGACATCGCCGTGCCTGTTCGCGATGCCGGTGTGGGTGCAATACCAAAGGGCAAAGTGGGACCGGCCCGGGCCCGGGGTGGAGACAATTGCGGAGGGGCAATGACACATATCAACCCGCCAGATTTGGTAAGGAATCGGTCCAATTCCGTGGCAGGGACGAAATGGAAGCTAAATGAACGATCTGGGAACGCCTCAATGCAAACTGTGTGCATCGAATCGAATCGAGCCGCAATCGGCTCGTGTGAGGATGGATCATGCTAGCTCCGATGGAGATGATGGTGGGGCTAGCGCCTGAGGGGTCTGGGCCCGGGATGGGGCGCCCGGCTCGGGGACCCGGCCGGCTCGTCCCCGGTTCGCAGTGGCTCAGCGAGAGGGAATAGGGAGGGGCGAACGGAAGCTCACGGGAACGGTCCGGGACTTTGAGGACGATAAATACTCGACGTCCTTTTCTCATCACGATGTTCTTTTGGTCTCCTTAACCAAGTCAGAGTCTTCTCATTTCATCAAGACGATCTCCTATACGCGCCGACATCTCGATCCAAGGGAAGATTCAATACACCAAACATCAGATCAGATCGGCCAAGTCAAGATGCCTTCCTTCGTCGAGAACTCAGTCATCACGGAGGTCCCTGGACCCATGTCCAAGGCCAGCCAAAAGAAGCTTGACACCTTCTTCGACGCTCGTGCCGTCTACTTCGTCGTTGACTACGAGAAGAGCCACGACAACTAGTGAGCAGGACCAAAGCTTGCCTCAATCATCGATGCATACTAACATGCCCACTCAGCATCGTCGACGTTGACGGCAACAAGTACCTCGATGTGTGAGTTTCCCCCTTCACCCGCAGGCCGATCATCCTCGGCATCCCACGCTTCCCCCACAGATCTCGCTAATCTCTGTCCCGGCAGCTACTCCCAGATCGCCTCCATCCCCGTTGGCTACAATAACCCCACTCTCATCGAGGCCGCCAAGTCGCCCGAGATGATCTCCGCCCTGGTCAACCGCCCGGCCATCGGCAACTTCCCCTCCTCCTTCTGGCACGACATCCTGCAGGACGGCCTGATGAAGGTCGCCCCGCAGGGCATGAACCACATCTTCACCGCCCAGTCGGGCTCCGAGGCCAACGAGCTGGCCTACAAGGCCGCCTTCATGCTCTACCGTCGCCGCGAGCGCGGCGAGGCCGACTGGAGCCACGAGGAGATTCACTCCTGCCTGCACAACACCTCCCCCGGCTCCCCCGAGCTGGCCATCCTCAGCTTCAGGAACTCCTTCCACGGCCGTGGTTTCGGCAGTCTCTCCACCACCCGCTCCAAGGCCGTGCACAAGCTCGATATCCCCTCCTTCAACTGGCCCCAGGCCTCCTTCCCCGCTCTGAAGTACCCGCTCGAGAAGTACGTCGCCGAGAACGACGCCGAGGAGAAGCGCTGCCTGAAGGAGGTTGAGGAGCTTATTCTCAACTGGCACTGCCCCGTCGTTGCCATCATCGTTGAGCCTATTCAGAGTGAGGGTGGTGACAACCACGCCTCCCCCGCTTTCTTCCAGGGTCTCCGCGACATTACTCAGAAGCACAGCGTCGTCATGATCGTCGACGAGGTCCAGACTGGTAGGTTTCGTGCTGTCCTTCTCGAGAAGCAAATCACTGACATTGCTGCAACACAGGCTTCGGCGCCACCGGCAAGTTCTGGGGCCACGCCCACTGGAACCTCACCTCACCCCCGGACATCGTCACCTTCTCCAAGAAGGCCCAGACCGCCGGCTACTACTTCGGCGACCGCATGCTGGTCCCTGACAAGGCCTACCGCCAGTTCAACACCTGGATCGGCGACCCGGCCCGTGTGATTGTCAGCAAGGCCGTTGTCGACGAGATCACCAAGAAGAACCTCGTCGAGCAGACCGTACGTCCCAAGCACCTGGCCCAGCCCCTTCGCTTGCTAACACCACTTCCTTCAGGCCCGTGTTGGTGCTGCCCTGTACGCCGAGATGGAGAAGCTGGCGCAGAAGTTCCCCGACCACGTCCAGAACCTGCGCGGAAAGGGACAGGGGTAAGTGACCGACCTCGCGTATTCTGCAAAGACGATTTGCTGACCAGGGGCACAGTTCCTACATCGCCTTCGACACCCAGAGCGCTGCCGCCGTCACGGGCTCGATGAAGCGCCTCGGCGTCAACATCGGCGCATGCGGCAAGGAGACCATCCGTCTCCGGCCCATGTTGATCTTCGAGGAGTCTCACAGTAAGTCGCGCCTTTTGCCCGCTCATCTCAGCCGATAAAGTTTCTGACAGTGCCCTAGTTCCCATTTTGATTTCGGCGTTCGAGAAGACTTTCCAGTCTCTGTAAATTATCACTAAAGCGTGGCATGGTTGGAAAAGTTGGGCACAGGCATAGCACGGATTTGAATTTGGACGGGTCGGCCCGCAGAGGGCTTTCTTTTGCATGGATACCATAATGACAGACGTCTTCTGAAATGCGATGAAACAAATAAAAAACATTTTATAACAGCTCTCGTTCGTTTTGCGTTGGTGAATAATGGGTTGGATTGAGAATGCGTGGCGACAGTGCGTACTTTCCGGGATGTCTTGCCCATAGCTGTAATTTTAACCATTCCATTTATGTTCTTGAGATATATGGGTTCTTCGGGGGCTGCTTCGCGCTGCTGCACTTGGCTGAGTCTGAAGTGTTGGTGTCTTCAGCGGGTCCATCACAGGGATGTAGTAGTAGTGGACTTGCACTGTTCTGAGATCTCGAGGTCTGAGTGCAACCTTCCCGATAACGACGACGTCATGCAGGAGTATGCCGGTGACCATTTGTATTGTTACGCTGCAATTTCCCGACCGCGGTGTAATTAGTATGCATGTGTGCTTATCTCTCAGGTGGCCCGTGAGAGATTCTTAGATCTGGGACCGGCAAGTTGCCGGTCCCGCGCCGACCGAAAGCCGGGTCGGTCTCCGGTCTCGGATCCCCGCCGCTCCGCGTCGCACAACCAGGGAGCGCTGGCAGCGAGCCGGAGCAGTGCACAAAGATGTCGGGGAATCTGGTGACTGCGATTTGGTTTTGGTGTTTGTGCCGGATTCTTATCAGTTGCAATCTCACTATCAGCCAACTACATGATAAGGTACCTACCTGGCTCGTCCAGTGAGGTAACAGATACAAGCTCAAGAAGATAGTAACTAATCATCATCTGTGCAAGGAAATACTTCTAACTATGACTTCTGCGACCTGTGCCATGGCCCATTCTAGAGATTTAAGGCGATCAAAGAGGTTGCGAATTCGACTTGGACTCGGTAAGTACCTAGGTAGATATGGGTGCCAATCTGCCAAGCATCGTGGAAAGTTGTCTTGGAGACAATGATCTCACGGAGGGATAGTCCGCCGGGAAGTCACAAGAATTGATGCATAGCGAGAGCTAGAGACGGCCATCTGAAATCACGAGTCAGCATCTCCAGGCCCAGACTCTGGGTTCAGGGGCCCGCCGTCGGCTTCGACCGGGTGCATGCCGGCTTCCCCGCATTCAGTCTTGCTGGACGACACAGGTAGTGGAACCCTCCGAGACGCCCTGCCGGGCGTGGTCGGCGCAGGAAAGTTTCGCCGAGGTTCTGCCCACCCCGCCAGATTTTCCGCCCCTCCCGCTTGTCCCGCCCCTGCCTCTTGGGTTCCCCTCTCTCTTTGCCTCTGGGGGAAGGCGCTGCTACTTTCCATTGCAGCCGGAGCCCAGACCAGCCTATCTTAGCTCCTCACACAACTTGGAACCACCCAAATCCTCACTCCCTTTACCCACACCACACCATACCCTTACAAGGGATAGAGATTCGGCCTCGGACAGAGCACGACCGAAAACACATTCCTGAAGTGATTGCCCTGCTCGGCGGAAAGACAAGCGCTCCTCGCCACCGTATCTACCTAGACTTGCCCCCGGGGTTACCATACACGTACCGTACCGCACCGCGCCGAAGCGCCAGAGCAAAGCAACTCAAGCGCCGCACGCCCAAAGTTACCGCGACCGGCCCGGGGTTCCTGCGGCTGGCTAGTGATCGGCGTCATCCCGTCTTTCTTCTCTCGTCCCCTTATCGGGGCTATCGCGACGGCGCCCAAGCCGTAGATGGATCCCGAGGACGGCCTTCGCCTGCAACGACACAAGCAGCGCCGTGTCGCCGATAAGGAGCGGAAGCGGGCAGTTCGAGCGTACGATGAGGCCCCTTTGACCCTCTCTCTTCTGTCCTTTGCCCGCTCCATGAGACGCTCTTCATGCTGACTCGACCCCCAAGATGCGACGGATGCCGGAGGCTCAAGGAGAAATGCGACGGCGGAATCCCCTGCCACCGCTGCACACGACTCCGTCGTCAGTGCGAGTTCCTGACGCCCACCACCAGAGATGAGCCCGGCTCCAGCACTGCCGCAAGGTAAACTCCATCCCACCTGCCCCTCCTTTACACGTTTGTCAAGAGAGAATTCCCCGTTGATTGCGCCAACGCGTGGCTGACCAGGCTCTGCCCGGACATGACAGGCCCCGCCACTCCCACCAGGAGGACGCGGAGCTGAGGCAACGCATGGCGTACATGGAGCGCCTCCTCGCCCACTACACCGGCCAGTCCAGGCTCGATGCCGACACCCTGAAGACGCTGGCCGAGTCCGTCGAGAAAGGTCGGACCGCCGCGGGCCCTTCCGGATCACGCCCTGACGCCGATGTCAACATGGACCCGGATGCCGCGGCCGACGTCGATGTGAAGTCCCAAAGCTCCGACTCCTTCCAGGTGGACGAGATCACCGTGCAGCCTCTAGAGAACAACATCACACGTAAGATTTTATCCTGAGCTACTGTTCTCCAGCATTGTGAAGACGCCGTTGCTGACTATGAGCTAGACTACTCGGGAGAGTTTTCGCATTGGAACTTTTCCATGAGGATAAAGCAATGGATAGAGCAGTGTGTGAACGTGGGTTGCACCTGACGAACCCTGAGGCATGAAGCTGATCATCATCAGGATGCCCCCGATGGCCCCAAGACCCAGTTCAAGGAGTATTATCGTCCCGAAGAACTTCAGTCCTCGTCCAACGCCGTTGCTTCGCTATCATCGCTACCCCCACGATACGTTGCCGACTTTCTCGTCTATGCCTTCTTCAACCATGCCGAGACAAGCTACTTCTACGTCGAGCGGAGCTGGCTGCAGGAGAAGCTGGACATCGTGTACGAGAACCCCGCATCCCTCACCCGCCGGGATGTCGGGACCATGTGCATCATCCTTATCGTCTTCGCCATCGGTACCCAGTACGCCTACCTCGATTCACGCGATGAGAGGGGGAGGGTTCCGACTGCCCCAGCCGAGTCGAGCCCGTTCTCGGAAGATACCATCGGCATTATGTTCTACCAGCAAGCTTGCCGGCTCGTTCCCGACGTGATCACAATCTCCAGTCTGGAGAGTGTTCAGGCGTGTCTCCTCATCGGCCTCTACACCCTTCCTCTCGATGCGTCGGGGCTGTCTTACGTCTATCTCAACCTGGCGGTGAAACTCGCCATCCAAAACGGCATGCATCGGAAGTATCCAGGGGAGGGCATCGACCCTGTCGTTCGTGAGACGAGAAACCGCGTGTGGTGGACGGCGTACACAACAGAGAAGTATGCTCACCTACAGCCAAGTGCTTGTCGTCTTTCCATGCTGACTTATCGTAGACGCATCGGAATATTCCATGGCCGACCAATATCCATCGCCGCCGCTGATGTCGACGCCGAGATGCCAGCCGATCGTCCAGACATTTGGCCCGGTCCGCCGCCACCAAACACCTTGCACATGCTGGCCACGCTGAAGCTAAATCAATCATTGAGCAAGATTGCCCATCAAATGTCAGTTATCTCTCCATTCATCGCGACACAATACTGACAGGAACTTTCCAGTTCTCTCTTCAAGACCTTCGAGAAGCACGAGATCCCAGATGGTATGGCGAAGCTGGTCGAGATGAAGGCCCAGCTCCACAACTGGTGGAACAGCCTCCCGGAGTCAACCTTCTGCAAAGACCCGGCACCCGGCACCGCCGTCTTCCGCCCGGACATGCACTTGAGGCTGGAATATTGCCTCGTGCGCATGTTCGCCGGTCGCCCCTTCATCTTTCCCCGCGAGTCCACCCGCAGCACCGCCAGCTCCTCAGGCTCCCCCGCCGATTCCGCTGCACCGCGCACGAGCTCGTCGGTAAGCAAAACGCACCCTCGCTCCGTCCTCGTGGCGGACTGCGTTGACGCCGCCCTCTGCGTCGTCGAGACGTGTCGTCTCCTTCGTGCCAGCATCGGCCTCGCCCGCGCCTCCTACACCGAGTTCAGTTCCTGCCGCGCCGCGCTGCTCGTCATCATCACCCAGTGCCTGCTCCGCAAGACGGACCGCCTCCGCGAGGCCTTGCGCGACGGCCTGGCGATGCTGAAGGAGATGTCAACCGGCGGCGAGTCGGCCAAGTCCGAAATGTCGCTCATCGAGGCCTTCGAACGCGCCATCGCGCGGCTGGACGCAAACGACGAGAGTGGCGCGGCGTCGTCCAAAGAGTCCGACTACGCGCGCTTCAAGAAGTGGGAGATGCTGTGGAAGACGGATGGCCCGCCCCACGACGCACGGAGCGAAAGGAGTCTTGACGCGGCACTGCCGATCCCGCCGCACCCAGCGGGGTTCTGGCGCGCTGCCGCTGGTCATGGCCATGGCGGCGGCGGTGGTGGTAGTGGTCACGCTGCTCCAGGGACCGGGAGGCAGGGGACGGCATCACTGCCGCCGGCGATGCCGTTTTTCGGACTCGACGGAAGCTTTTCGCCAATGCCGCCAGTGCTGGACGAGTTCTCCGCCATGTTCGGGAACGGCTACGTGCCCGGATTCGAGGGAATGGGCGGGGGCGTCAACGGGAGCTGGATGGGTTTATAAAAGATGAAAATGTACAAAGGAGGGGAAATCTTTCTGGTCGGTTCTATACATGGAGGTGCTTTTTTGCGAATTTCCAACGACCACTTTACTCGCCGCGAACAGCCGGCCAAGCGAGAAGTTGGCGAAAGCGAGGTTTTTGTATGCACATAATCCGCATGGCTCCGACGGGCATCAGCTAGCTGCCTGCGCGCCATTTAACCGGGGAATAAATGATGTGAGTTTCCTAGCGACAGCCTCTTCTGATCCAATGAATACCGAGCCGAGGCACGCTGGCACTCGAGAACAACACAGGAAGCCCGTTTGAGGCAAACGGCATGCAGCCGGTCAGGCCCTCGGCGGGAGCTTGCAGGCCTCTCGCTTCGGTAAAAGGAAATGAACAGCGGTCGGGGTCGGAGGCGGTGTAGGAGAGTCGTGAAAATGGCCTGACGAGAGGGTTTTGATGTTCCGAGGTGGGCTGACTGGCGCTCATGCTTGTGGTTTTGGTGGGAAGAGGGAGGGAGGGTCATGTAACATCGTTGGACAAAGAAGCAAAATAGAGACAAAGAAATGGGAAAAGGAAAAAGAGGAATTCTCCGAACCCAGAATCGAACTAGGGACCTTTCGATGATCTTGGAAGAAACCATTACAGTCGAACGTGATGAACCAACTACACCATTCGGAGATGACGTGACTAGGCCACGTGAATGATTGGCTGACTGCTGACCACTTGGGTCAGAATGGGCTATATATAGTGTACGGTGTGGTTCCCTAAGCCAGCGAGTCGCACGCCCACTCTGAGTGGAGGCCCCTGCGCCACTTCACTGCGAACCTCTCCATGTTTCGTTCATTTCGACTACCTAATTAGTAATGGGTATCGCCCAGAAAAAGATTGCGGGTTCCCCCCCCCCCTCTCAATTAACACTGCCGGCTTGGCTCCAACTCTTGATTCGAATGTGAGATCGGATCGGAGCCAGAGACGTCGTGGGGATGGATCCCTGGGGCGTCCATCATGTTAACTAGGTTTGTACTAGGGCCGGGCCGGTCCGGGGCACCTCATTTCGCACCCTGGACGGTGGTCCAAGAGTGGAAGGATTCTAGAGTTGGAAGACTCGAAACCTTCCCATCTTCAGACGCGATAGTCTCTTAGAAGCTTATTTTCTGGATTGCCTGGACTCTTGGCATGTCATCTCGGTAGATACCCAAAGAAGCTGGCATGCACTACTTGGCAACACCAAACCAGAGCATCGCTCTAGCATTTGCACTTTGCAGCTACTCAAATTGTCTGTGGGTTCTTGTCGCTTTCAAAACTCCGTCATTTCAGTTTCATAATTCGTAGGTAGGCTGTTCAACCGAGCTATCAATAGTATCCCGACCTCGCTACTCGGGCTTCAACCTCCCCTCCTCCATGAGTCGGAGTCGATCCCTGATGGCATACTTCCACTCCTTCACCACCTTGTAAATGAACATCCCGCAGAGTGTGAAGAGGACAATGCAGAACAGCAGTATCATGACCACGCTGAACCACAGAGCCACCGCTGACAGAGGCGGACTCTTGTCGACTTCGACGGCGACCTGCAGTCCGCTGAGGACAACCGATGTGACTCCGATGACGAACAGGATAGGCCCGTAGAACCGCGCAAAGTACGACCCGTACTGGTACTCGACCCTTTGAAAATGGGACTTTCGCAGGATGATCGGGGCGTAAAAGTTGAGCCTCGTCAGGCGGACTTCTCCGTAGCTGTAGCGGGTCGAGACGTCGCGGTCGGGGATGCCGGCCAGGTCCGCGGCGAAGTCGCAGAACTGCGCCCAGGTGACGCCGGCCGGGACGAGCTGCAGGCTGGGGTCCTGGGCGATCCGGAAGTCGGACTCGTAGCGGATGAGGTAATGATACGTCCTGAGGTAGCCCAACGCCGCCTTGCGAACCCGCGCCCGGAGCCGTTCGGTTTCTGCGTCCGAGTCTTTCCCGCGGCCGAGGTGGTTCCTCCATAACGTGTGTGACGTGATGTACTTGGGCAGCGGCTTGATGAATATCCTGTCCTGGATCCAGACCAGGTGCAGCTTTGGGTCCTCCGTGACGATGATCGTCCTTCTCTTCACCGACTGCCTGTGCAGGGCCGAGATGTTCCTGCTGTCTTGTTTCGACATCCACCAGAGTCTGTCGGCCATCCGATCCAGGTCGTCGGAGCAGAACTCCTTCCTGAGGACCTGCAACACATCTGGCTGCTCATGGCCTAGAGCGCGAGGCCAGCCGGGTAACCGTTGAGGGGAAGGACTTGAGGAATCCAACTCGGCGCGTAAGAGCTGGTGCGCTGACGCAAATGGCGGCTCCATATCACAAAGCCTTTTCGACCGGATCGCTCAGCGCTCCCATACGACAACGCAGTCGTCCTTCAGATCTTTCGGCGACAGAACATCCCAGGAATATAGGTTCGGGTTTCCATCGGTTCGCGAAGAGCCGCCCGTAAGGCCCTGCGCCAAGCGCCAAATTCCTTTGGTCACGCAACAAGACGGCGAGGCTCTACCCCCTGCAAAAATGCCGCACAACCTGCATGAGCGTGGAAATCTTTCTCCCAGCCCGAGACCAACCGTTACACTAAAATGATCCTTGGCATTTTCCTTTTGGAAGCAGGGATGCCTGCATATTTGGACTGGGCCCCTGTACTTCCCCGGACTACGCTACGCAACGTCGCGCCATTTGAAGCCGAATATTGCATAGGTACCCGCGAAATCAAGCTTCCACTCACAACTTCACAACCGGGATGCCTTTTCACTTAAGTTATCAATTACATACTAAACCCCGAAAATACAGCGATCATCTTACACTAATCTGACATCGAATCCGATCTTACACGCTCATCTTAGGCCATTCCAAAGCCATCCACCTCACCACGACATGCCTCAAAGCCAAACGTGTCTTAAAGCCCGACGCAGGCGTATGTCTGAGCCCACAGGCCCTGGCAGTTGGCTCCCGCGGCCGGGTTCCAGCGGATAAAGCTGGCCACCGTGATGCCGTACTGCCGGGAGATGATATCGCAGTTCTGCCCGGGCTGCACAAAGTGGAACCTCTTGCAGTTGCCCATCATGCCGTCCTGGATCGGCTGTGGCGTCGGGGTTCCCCCGATGACGCCCGTGCAGATGTTGTAGCCGGCCCAGATGCCCGTGCAGGCCCCGCCACCGATCTGCGTGTTCCAGGCCGCCAACTGGGCGACGGTCACGCCGGTCCTGGACGCGATAACGGAGCATGTGTGGTGGAGGACCATGGACGAGAGGGACTTTCGGAAATGATGGTGACTTGGCAGGGTCCATCTAGGGTTTATGGAGCCCTCCAGCTTTGGGTGTCTCATCTTCTTGTGTTGGTGCGCACTCTGCAGGGCATGTTCCAACAAAACTTGGCAAACAGACTTTCACAACACTCGGCCTTTGGATCCAACTCCTTTTCCGCCTTTCAAGCCAACCTCATCCGTTTTCCCACCTTGGCGCAGCTGATTTGTATGCACTAGGAAGCCAAGACACAACCCAGCCCGTGCTTTTAGCCCCCATCAGTTGGCACATGGGCACTGCTCAATTTGCAGTCTTCTGGGAAGTTGAAAAATAGTTGTCGGACTGTAAGTCCTCGTGTCACATACCCGAGCAGCAAACGCCTCTCACAGCATGTACACATGGCTGTGTACATGCATAAGCGCATTTGCCCACGGACGCTAGGTTCTCATGCACCCGTTTGTTTAAGAAAACTCGCGCGGGAACCCATGAACCCGACCAACTACCTAAGCCTAGAGCATATGGTAACACACGGCAAGCCCCAGACCTGAGACTGTTGCCCAAGAAACCAAACCCCTCTTCAGGCCGGCCAACGAGGCCGTCCCGCCCTCTTTGCGCACACACGGAGCCGTGATGTTCTGCCAAGTGCCGTCATCGCAGCCTATTCTTTTCATAATATCGGCCGACACGTTGGCGGCGACCTCTTGTGCCACGTCCCGATAAGCGCACCGCGTCGGATGCACGCCCGGATCGAAAATCGGGCAATGTTCCTGAAAGTTCCCTGTTGAGCCCATACCGGTCACACGGATCGTCGCCGTCGTGTTCTCCCCGCCCTCGGGGCACGCGTCCAACGTGGCGGCGACATCGGGTGACTGGCCGCCGGGCGCGGTGCTGAAAATGATTTGGCGATAGGTGTCAAGGCCGGCCCCGCTGTCCCAGCCGTAGCCCCCGTCTTCATGAGAGCTATTGCCATAACAGCGTTTTTGGATCGTAACGGCCCAACGGAGCACCATCTGGTCAGTCGTGCCGTTGGTCATGTTGATGGTGGGATAGTACAGAAATTGTCTAGGCGGGTCTGGGCCGACCTTGTCGGGGAACATGCCGCTGCTGATTCCCAGGTAGGCCTGTTGCCAAAGGGATTCCTCTTTCTTTCTATGGGCCTCAAGGCTCAAGACGTCCAGGTAGAGAATCATCGTATTCAACGGCCAGACGGCGTCGAGGTTTTGGATGCCAACCACGATGGGGAATCGCTGCGTCGGCGCGTACGTTTCGTTGCGCGGGAAGAGAATGTCGACCTGGAGGTCAGCCGGCAGCCTTCGCTCCGCCTGCGCCAGTGCGACGAGACAGAAGGCGATCAGAAATGAGAAGAAGCAGAGCAGCATGGCCGGGGTTGTGCATGTGTGAGGTTGAGATGGAGAGTAAGCCGTGACCTCGTAGCTGAGATATGTCTAAGCTCACGAGGGTGTCTGAGATACTCCTGCAATGGCGAGCAGCAAGAAAAAAACGACAAAGGAGTAGAAGATGAATGTTCAGAAGAGCGGAGGAGGAGGGGTAGGGGAGCGGAGAGAAACTTGCGCCAAGATGTCATTCCGAATCCTGGTTGCCTTCCAACAACTTTGCCTGCTCGGCGCTTGCGCTTGCTTGGCGCTTGGCGCGCTGCTCGGCTTCTCGGCTCAGCCCCCGTGGAAGACCATCTATCGCGTGACCATGTCGACTCACCGGAGAACCCCTGAATCAATCTGGTGAGCTCGCCCTAATTACACTTTGCATATCCGTATGCGCGACAAGACGGCAAGGACCGAAAAGGCTATCAACTATCAACTGTCAATAACCAACAACCAACGACCAATAACCAACGAGTTGTGGTACCATATGTCGACAGCACAAAGCCCCTGGAAGTGGAAGTTTTGTAATTGCAATGACAACACTCACTCACTTGGTGCATCAAGACTGCATCAGAATACCTTTCTACCTTCTGAATTCGGCGCTCGGCTGGCGAGCAGGTTGCCCGAAAAGGAGCGGAGTGAAGTGAAGCAACAGCGAGGCAATCTCAGTCGCTTATTGCCACGATGTACTCACGCCGAGAATAAACGTCTTGGCCGGTAGCCTGGGGATGGAGCCACCCAGCCAGGCTCTGGCCCTGGCTCTGGCTTTGGCTTTGGCTCCGGCGTTGGCTTTGACTTTGGATCTGTTGGTCAAAATGAGGCCAAAGTCGGTCGACAGCGAGCAACAACGAAAGGCCACGAAGATGTCCATCTCCAGCGACTAACAACTCCTTCTGCTATGCATGGTTAGTTGCTTGTCGCTCTCTCCACCCTACGTCTCTCGTTGCAATCTCTACCCTTAGTCGCTCGTTTCATTCCCTAGACCATAGCACAACATGGTTCGGCCTGGCCAACATCATTATCGTCTTTTGCCCCTCCTGGGCTGCCTCTTGTACCGCGGCGGTGTGTCACAGCAAGACCTTTGCCCGACTGCCTGCTTCGAATCTGGGCCCGACCCGGCCGACTGGACCACCGTGGGAGAGTTCGGTCAGTTGCAGGCCTGCAAGCGGCCCCTGGTGCTCGACTTCTCCATCACGATCCCCGTCACAGAGAAGCAGCCGATCCGAGTCTGCAATGTCTGGGCCAACGACTTCTACACCGGCCCGGTGGAGCCACCGGGTGCCGGCGGGACCGAGGACATTGCCCCCGTCATGGCCTGGACGCCGGCCGGGTCCGAAAACGAGATCGGTGGCCGGGTCGCGACCCTGTCGGTAGATGATCTGCAGAGCTACCTCCGTAACGTCGTGAGCTGGGCCGCGAACCGCACCATTCTCTTTGCTACTTCTTCCGACGTCACTGTTGGCGTCTACGTCGGGGCCAACCTGCTGAACCCTAGCGTGGCTGGCATTTTCTTCGACTACTTCCTCGGTCTCCTTTTCGGGTCCGGCATTGCCAACGACAAGGCCGCCCTGATCCAAACCTGTGACGGCCGCAGCGGTGACCAGATCTTCGGTCTCATCGCGGCATCCACCCCGGACTTCACTACGGTGCAAGACGCCGTCGCTCGGTGGTCCAGTGGCCAGTGTGTCGACGTGTCCTCGTACTCTGAGACCGTTGACCTCGACCCTGAGCCCATCGACTTGGTCGATCCCAAAAGCGCCCTGACACTCTCCAGCTCCAACGCAAGCAGTGCCCAGGTCGGAAGTGGCCTGAGCAACTCAACTGACAGCAGCAACGCGAGATCACCGGCAGTTCGGGGCTTGCTCATCGCCCGGGCCGACTGCCGTACCATCGACGTCAAGAGCGGCGACGACTGCGGCAAGCTGGTGACGCGCTGCGGCGGCGGCATGACGGCCGCGGACCTGTACAAGTACAACCCCAAGTCGAACCGGTGCTCGACCCTGCAGCCGGGCCAGCTGATCTGCTGCTCGGCTGGGACGCTGCCCCAACCACCAACACCACAACCCAACCCAGACGGCTCGTGCCGAACCCGGAAGGTGGACGACGGCGA
>WIGN01000466.1:0-26665 GCA_014235955.1 Colletotrichum sojae
AGAACGGAAAGGGTAAGGCGAGGGCCCTCAAGTGCAAAGTCCGCCCGTCACTCCTTGATCTCCGCTTTCCGGCGATCTCGCAGATATTGGCCCAGCAGCATACTAGAGCTGCCGCTGCGATGCAAACTTCGTTGCTGCTCCATGGCGTTGATGTCGCCTTTGTGGGATCTCTGCTGTGTCAGAGGGATACCGCGAATACCAGCAGACTGGATTGCCCGGCCATCGTGGATCTCCGGCAATAAGGTGAACTTAGACCGGAATCGAGGCTTTAACCCCAGTTCCCCGGCGCCCCTCACATCCTGAAACATCTGCAATGGTCATCAATGACGACTTTCATATGCATCTCCTCCGACTTAGACGCGCAAAAACGCCGGATGACCTCCTCGTCGCCGCCCCGCAGACACAGTTTCCATCCGTTTACTTGGATCTCCCTTGTTCCAGCTCGGCACAGGAATCTCTTCAGGTCTGTTTCGTAGCTGTTCCTTTTGGGCGCAGTGTGTCTTCGAGGGCCTGTTGGCATTCATATATCGGCTTGACATACTCGATGACGTACAAACCGACACAAGATGCGTTGTCATGTATAGTCGCGATACGGCGCACCAACCGTCTGGTGTCTTCACCTGACGCATGTCGTCGACGTAGGCTTACCGATGTGAAGAGGCAATCGTGGTTGATTGCTGATGTGATCCATGGGAGGGAGAGGAGGAACAACGAGTAACGTTGGCTCCTGGAGGGTGAGGTGAATGAACCCCGAGGGGCCTAGCCCACGAACCTGGGCCCGGTCACATGCTGTTCACGTGGGGGCCTCCTACTCCACAACACTTGCAGATCTTCTGGGATCGCAAGCACGTCTTTCAAGTCTTCTGCAGGTCATCGATATCCTGCAGAGGGCCCGAGTGCTCTAAGCATTGCAAAGGCGACGATTTCCCCTAGTGTACTGAACCTGTTTGCTCCATGTGCAAAGACCTGGATATAACCGCCCGATTTGGACGGCTTCATGGTGCTAATAAAGCACCAGCCACTCTCGTTAGTACCTAGCGAGAGCATCGCGAGAGCAGAGGAGGAACATTGGAGCCAAGACTCTCCGACCTCTGTGTCTTCCTTTGTTCACTTCTCACAGACCTAGGTAGTTCGAGCGGCCAAATCCAAGACCAGTTTGTACCGGATGTCAATTTGTCGGTTAGGTAATACGTGTTGTGACGTGAATCAAATCACACAATCTTTGCGGCTTAGTAGATCCCACCCGTGAGTGTCGCTATACCCGAGAGGGGCCCAAGCCACGAGGTTGCAGGCTCTCCCTGAGAGATTGGGTTGAATATGTATGATCAGGGTTTTCCTCAATTTGAGAGATTGGAGAAAATGAGTTTTTACTCGGAGAACGTGCTAGGACCAGCCCAATTACGAGGAACCGTAGCACTCTCCGCGTGTAACAAAAATTACTGAGTACGCCGTTCAAAGCGAGGGGACTTTCTGTTGCCATTTTTCATGATTGTGGCGAAAGACCCTGTCGTAAATGATCCGTAGAACGCACCTCTCCTTTTTATTTGAGGCAGAATTCATTGAGATGCTGGCCCAATCCCCGAGTAGATGAACATCATCCTCCTTGGTCTGAACGCTCCGGAAGGATGAGGGTCATTATGGGCGCCATTAAGGGCGCCAGTCTTGGGCTCAACCATGGAAGAGAGTTTGTACCCGCCAGATGCTGCCGATCGGAGAGCCCGGCAGGGCGCGCAGTGACGACAGCGGTACTCGAATGTCTGTCAGTGCGAGCCTCATTGCTCGAGTTGAAGCTTCGCGTGCTAACCTTACCCCTGATCTCTTTCTTTGAAGGCCTAGATATATGTCTCCGTGTAGATGACAGCCAGCGACTCTGGGTCGGCAAAGTGTGGCATTTCGATCGCAAAGGCTTCCTTCCACAGCCGGTGTAGGTAGCCCTCGACATCCCTTACATTAGACACCATTGGGGTTGCTGTTACAAACCACGTCGCGTATGTGTTGAGCCAGGTGAAGACGTCGTAAGACAAGGATGCCGGGTTCTTTATAATGACTGGCTCTTTTAGCAGAGCAGACCGGCCCTTCGATACGCGAGACAGACGGCCGTGGTGATGCCTTCCATGGAAAATCAGCAACCCCAACATGATGAGTGCGATAGTGTTCATGAGCCGGTCATCGATTTGATGGTCAGGCGCGACGCTGATGCCGTTTCTTGGCGGATATACCGAAGTAGTGGCCCGAGTATTATCTGCTTGTGCCATGCGACATTTTGTCCTTCCTAGGTGTGCAGGAGAGATCGTACTAAATGGCACTGGTAAGGCAAAGTGACTGCTCATGTCTGCGGATATGACTTCCGTCCCAGAGGATTGAACTCTCCATCCTACGGCCGCAGTTACCACACTCCCATGTAGGTAGTTTCATATCGCGCAGGGTAGGTTGCTAACCCTCCAGCGCCATGCTACGGACCCGAACAAGATTCCCGTTCGTACCCAGCAATATACTCAGCGTGCGCCATCATGAGGTGGGATGCTGCAAGCTGTCCTCCTCGCCTCCAATTCAAGGAGAAAAGAAGAATCTCGATTCGGAGAGAAACGTTGTCTTTCTCTCTGGCAGGTGAACCTGCCAAGGTGCTGTGGCCAGAGGCATGGCTTTAGTCCGGACTAATAGTCCGCAAAGTGGCACTTACCTCTGCCTTGGCAAACTCCCTAACATACTCGCTCGAGATCGGCCGACGTCCTGTAGATCAAGGATTATCGAAAAGGCCCTCTTGCCGGGAAAACTCGTACACAAAATGCCGCCAGCCAATAAAGGTAAAGCGTAGTAGTTGTAGCAGGCGCCGAACGCCATCGATCTACCATGCGCAAATTGTGCGAATCTGTCCTTGAATGCTTGGTGACGCGCGGCCGCCGCCTCGATGTTCCCGATCGAGGCCTTCTCCAACCAAGGATCAAGTGTGATAACAAATATATGGCCGATGGAAAGTCAAATAAAACCCAGCACACCTGTCCCGTAAAAAAACGGATCCGAAAATGAGACCTTTCTTTCGTGGCCTCACTGCTTGGGCCTCGTTGTTTACTTCGGCCATGTCTTCGAACGATGGCTGTGAACAATAGTGGTACAGACCGACCGTTGGCAAAGAACACTGTCTCGCCGGGTTTCTCGTTGGAAGATCCGAGGAGCATGCTGCCTGGGCTCCCGCTGCAAGGACCTCAAGCCTCGATTTCTGCGATTCGATCGAAGAAGACCAGCTTTACTGCGACCAGACCTATGACCTCGCTTGTTTGGAGGTCGGCCGAGGATGGGTTTCGCGCCATTTTCTACTCCTCTTTGAATGCGACGGAGCTCTCCAATTGGTGTCGTCCGCCATGGACGACGCCATGATCTTCGAGTCGGCCAAACACCGCCCTGCTTCCAAAGGTGAGACTTTCTAAGTTCAGCACCATCGCGAAGGCATTAATGACGTATGGCAGGAGTCTGATACCCACGTCTTCGAAAGCCGTTACATATTCAAGGGTATTTGAAATCTTGGGACTGCAGTAGATGCAGTGCCGAACTGGGACGATAGAGGCACCTGTTAAGCCGGTGAGTTTATATAGACCAGTAAAGAAGGTCTCGACGACGAGGCGCAAGCCTCGTGGGGAAGTCAATGAGATAGAATGTCTGGCATGCCTTATAGGGGCGCCCCAGATATCGTGGGCCATGACTACCTGCAAATTCGGGCCAGTCGGGGCCTATTGTTGGCCCGGAAGATCGTGCGCGTAGTCAATCCGAGATATCAAACTCTCTTTCGCGGGCGGTCTGACCTCATCGAGGTTGTACTGGAACATGTCCGCTACTATACTACCACTTGAAAACAATGAATGGGATAACCGCCTTAAAAAGATCCCGAAACAGCACGAAGGACGGAGCCGACTTTATTGCTGCTGATGTCGGTATCTCCCAGTAACTCCCAATCTTTCTCCCATTTCTGTTCGCGAACAATTGATATATAGGAACACAGGACTCTTAAATACCGCGCATGGCGTGTCGTATTATACTGCAGACGACAGCTAGTCCAAGTGCCTTGGCTCGTCTACATCCGCAGAGGGCTGCGTTTCTGGAAGCTTTGCTTCCCACCCCTAGCTCGGCGTCATTGTCGCAGATAAGCAGGTGCTAACCGCGGTGCTTCTCTACAATGGCCAAGTTGGCAAAGCAGTGCTAATCCGTGTTACCCTCCGGGCGGCGAGGGTATGTGGTGCGGGCTTTGTTCGCTTTGATGGTCGATATACATACCCAGCAGGCAATAGACCGGGATTCGGAGTTCTCTCCGGGGCCGTACTGGTGAATGGTAGGGGCTCTGGTCCATACCCCGGATAGGGCCCAGACCAAATCGCTGACACGTCACATGCAGGGTCATTCGTGTCAGCTGGAGTATAAGAAGACTGCGTGACTGAGCCTCCAGGCGAGTTCGGTCGAGGAAGGTGCGGGGCAGTCGGCCAAGTGGCCCTTGGTCCCGGTATAAATGAACACAGGGTCCCGAAATCGTTCTTGCGGTTGCCGTATCCATATAACAACCATTCTGTTGCCGTAAGTCGTCGAGCCGTCTTCCAGGTGTAAAGCCCGCGGAACAGCCAGGCAGCGGCGATGCCTTTTTACAGGACGGCTACTGGACGAATGTTCCTAGACAGCAGTACGGATTCAGATGCCTCGCCTGGGGACCCGTGGTAGAAACTGTGAGCGTGTTCCGATCAAAACGCCACGCGATTCTAATAGTGGTCGTTGGGAGAAGATACTCAAGAACACTCTAGAATCAAACACTAAAAGAAGAAGAGGAAAGGAGAGCCCTAATTAAGGTTCCATGGCTCCCGTGGCCCAAATTCAGTGCGCAAATATTGGCACATTAGAACTTAAGGCCAACATTTGCTTTTTGAAAACTAAGGAAAAGATCTGCTGGTCGCGATCCCTTTGTCGGGAGTAGCCAAGTCTTGATCCTCGTCCCCGGAACGCCCAGCATTATCGCCGTATTATGCTGCCCCATCACTGAACTTGGTGGAATCTCGAGTTACGACCTTTCTTGGCGGACAGTGTCTCAACATCGTACTCACTCGAGCTTTGCCGGGGTCTTTTCTGGGTTCTTAGGTCATTGCTATTGGTGTTCCTTTGGCGCTGCTCGCTCGACGTCGGCTCAGCTGGGCCCGTGTTCTTGGACACGAAGCTCCTCGGCTTTGTGCGGCCATTCGCCTTTACTGGTGCGGTAGAACGGACCCACGTCGCGTCGTTGCGGTGACGGGGTTAGTCTAGTAAACTGTGTCCTATAAGTGACCAAAGGCACAGATAGGAGCCTCTTCCGTCCGGTTATCGATGATATACTTAGTTTGCCGAGGGCGCGTGCGCTTTGCGAAATGCAATATTGATGCCGTAAGTGACGTAATTCTTCTGCAGCGCGCTGCCTTATGCTGCGATATCTAAGTCTCTGAAGGTCCACGACACTGGCTGGCATGTTCAGTTTCTGGTCCTCAATGCGCACCACCCCTGGTACGTCTTGTCTGAGAATTGTCCCCAACTCCCAGATTAGTTCTGGGCATTCCATTCGATATATCTGGTTGATTTGCATATTTACCGGCTATTAAGAGGGATAAGAGCCCGGGCTGAAGCGTTTTGAAAACACCCCCCGAGGAGATGTAAGCTTTTTGTGATGGAAGCTTCCCAGGCAAGACACATGGTAAACCTCGTGCGCAGCTGATAAATAAGTACTCCGCTTGGTTGACAAGTGGTTTTCTGCGATGAGGTTTTGTAAACTAAAGCGGAAAGCAGACGCCACTGACACTCTCAGTTTGCAGTGGTGTAAGGCAGAGGACAGCCCCTGACTGTTGTCTGGTGTGATTGATCTGGCTGATGCCAGTCTCTTAATATATGTTTGATGCGCTCTTGTCAAACTCCACATCGTGCGTTTATTGTTCCGATACTCGCAGGCAATAAGAGCGGGCGCAGCGGGAAGCCATCTAAGTCGCCAGTGAGAGTCCTCGGACAGCAGTTGACCGCCATCATGAAGCGTGCTGTAGATATCAGGTAATGCGGCTTCCTATGATACGGTCTCTTTCGTCTTTGGCCTTTTTGAATTTCGTTAACACGTTGAAATCCATGCCGTCCATTTCACATCTCTGCCAGCCTAAGCTGTGTGTAGTATCGCAGAGAGGAAACGACAGTAGAAAGGAAGAGACCGCAGCAAGACCATTAAATAGCCGTACCAAGACGTAGCCGCCATGATATTGCAGGTTTCCCGGCTATAGTAGATAGAACAGATGTAGCAACGGCCATCTGACGACGTCGAAGGTTCCCTAGTGGAAAGCACGTCCCATGTTAAACGGACGGTCAGACATAAAAACGTCGAAGGATATTGGCCGATGGGTAGTTGAGGTTCAAGCTTATGCTTTATCGCCTCATTCGCCAACACCAGGCCCTGGTATGTTAAAATGATACCATTGTAAGGACCTGTCGGCGCTCAACAAGTGTTGATGAGGCCCCAAGCAGCCAGCATGGTATGTCCAGATATGACCGTGCAGGTGCTGGTAGAATAGGATAATCGGTGATCGCGTAGCACTCTACTGAAGCAGAGCGACCGCCCGTCGAACAAGATATGTGCGTTGTCTGCCGGATCAGATTCTTGAGTCGACATTCACTTGGAAGGTCGTGCAGCTCCGTGTCTGTGTATACAGAGTCGGTTGGTATAAATTTCGCATAGTGAGAACACCTTTGCGACTGCATAGCAACGGCCCTCTCTGTGCCGCAAGCCTTGAACGCATCAGTGACCTCGCTTGCGGAAGACGTCTCGTCACTCTCTATGACCTGTGCCGTTTTGCCGAGGACGCAAGCACGACCCGTGCGGCGCATACAGAGCGCTGACGCCAGCAGGATGTGCGCGAAACGTCTTTGGATGGAGAATCCGTCGACTTTCTTGTTCTAGAAAGTCCTTGCGTCGCCCGTGGTTTTCTTCTTCGCGCCAAAACGCCACACGCAAGGTTCCATTTCCTCCAAGCCACTCGGCGAGCTTGCGGTCCAATCCGCCGAGTGTTCCGTTGGTACCTGTCTGACCTGGCGGCTGGCTCGCAGCCTGGCGTCCTGCATGGCTGTATAGTGGCGTCATTTCCCCCAGCACCATTCTTCTGCGTGTTGAATACTTGTTGGTGAAATGTGGCGACGGAGTTGCCACAGGCCGTTTGACACATAACCACGCGTCTCCGGTTGCGAGCCAGGCTGTTACTGGCCTTTAGCGTCGTGAAGAGTACGGCAGGGTTTGTCGGACGCTGGCAACGCCAAGTCCAACTGACTTGGCCGCAACTGCTTTGTCAACCACAGCACGACCATCGCGGTTGTTGGTGTCGTTTAGTCTGTTATATGGCGCGTCGGTTGCGACCAAGGCTCTGAACATTTCGCATGGCTGTGCGGTTTATACAGGATCCTTCGCTTCGTTCCTGTTTAGCGTAGGCCGACCGAAGTGACTCTAACTCTACATTGGATCCGGCCATTACGAGGTCGGCAGCAATCCTTCTACACACAAGTTAGCGATACCAAGTGACGAACTGGTTGGGGATTGGGAGTGAGCAGGCGAGGTCTGGGCGGTCATCGCGCGAAGTGCAATCCCACGACGGCCGCCCCAGGTTGAACAGCAAGAAGGAAAAGAACCGATACGCAGTCGCAATACTAACATACAGCAGGCTTGCCCCGGCCTGGCTCTGACAGCTGTTGGTAATTGGTCGTGTCGCTGAACGATCAACTCTAGGCCTGCCGTGAAGGCACCGCCGGCACGACACCTGCAAGATGCCTGCCACGTTGCGTCACCGGGCCCGACTTTTGTCATGGGATATGTTGGTAGTCATAAGGCTCATAATATTCTACGGAAGTGAGTTTGCATGAGTCCCAGCGATGAGACACTGTGGCGTCTTGATCTCAGCGGCGAAGGCGTCGATCCTCTACTTCAGCGGGGGCGGTTCCCCCTAGCACAGATGAGAGTAAAGGTGCGGTGGCTCTTCGACGCAGAAGGCAAGCCTTGATGAACCCGTTTGAGCATATGACGGATGAGAGTAATTCTCTCGCAAGTTTCTGTGGAAGCGACCAATATCTTCGGCCTCAGGACGCGTATTTAATCGTCCATCTTCTCACAGGTCTCCTCAACCATCCCTTTGAAGTTTTGGCTTGCGTTAGCAGCGAGCCGCTCAAGGCTGGCCTCGGGCGTATGAGGCCTACCGCCTCGTCTTCTCTTTCAAAGGCCAGGGTTGGCGTTGCGATCCACGCACGTGGCGCTTAAATCAGTCGCGAAAACGTTACGTCGCAGCACACCGCGTAGGGTGGTATAATCTCCTCGCCGTGCGGCGTGAAGCTGTCCATGCAGTCCACGAACGGCGCGTATTCCAGCATCTCCGCGTATTGCAGCCGGTGTAGGGCCCTCGCCGGGGCTGTGGCTACAAATGAAGCAAGCAAATGAAGCATGACGGTCTGAATACGCCTATGGTGAATAGTTCTGTGACCTCCTGAAGTGTGATCTCCACAGGGAGTAACCATATGCGTACGTCTAAACCGAACTCTACCCCCAGACGCATTACGCCGCTGGCGACTATCCGTCCATCTCAGGCGAGGGTGGTGTAGAAGATGGTACTGGCGACGTTGAAATTAACGTGGTCGCCTGCCGTAGCGAGAAACTTGTTCCAGCTGAACTCCGCAGGCACTAACTCATGGGATGCGTGAATGTCGTAGGAGGACGGGTTCACCCGAAAGCTGCAAGTTGTTGAGACGATCGGCTTGTTTCAAGTCGTTGACCGGGACGGTGGCCCTCCTGTCCGACATCTCGAAGTTCGTACGCGGCAGGACCTCCCGCTCGTGGGTCATCATCACGTGACAGGAGCACCTTAGACGTCCCTTGCCGCGGTCTCGAAGATCCTACCGTAGGAGGCAACAAAACCGGTCGCCTCTGCCGAACCGGGCACCAGAGACTTAGTGATGCCTTCACAACCTCCGCCATCAACCACGGCGCCCGGGCGTAATCCTGCCTGTTAGCCGGGCCGCGGGTATATCCGCGTACCGCCATAGATATCACGGGTGATGTGCGTCGCATAAATCTGCGGGGACTGGTAGTTATTATAGTGGCCGGTGCTAGACCTCAGTTGCTGAGGTCAGGAGCCTGGCCCATCTGGCAAGAGAAGCCCTTGAGGAGCGTCTTCTCGAGTGTTCACGCATTTCCGAGGTACGGTCGCGTCAATTGCTTTTTTTCGACAAACGCGTCACCAGAAAGTCCGGTACCTAGCCACGGTAGTAGAATTTGGTAGTCAAAGAGGTAGAGACGTAGGGCATCGTGAATCGAACGATGCCCACGCAGGAGCTCATAACCTGTCGAGGCACATGGCCCAGTACCTAAGCTGTAATGCGTCACCTTTGGTCTTGCTTTAGAGCGCCCCCTGCAGTTTCTTCATGACTTCCGTGCCAGTTTTGATCGTTAGTGGCATAAGAGCATCGGCGTAGACTTTGCCAATAGGGCAGTTATAGGTGACCCGCGTGCACTTCGTCGGCACAAGAACCGGTCAGCCCTCGGACGTCGCGTTAGGACTCTTGAAGAAGTAACTGGTGAGTTTGGTGGCGATCTCGTGCCGGTCGAGGGCGGACAACGTACCAGGGAGCTTACCCTGCAGCTCCTTGAGTTTCCTTCGGAGGTCGCCGATATCATCGCGGACTTGCGGGGTTCGTCCATTAAACTTGCTGATGGGCGGCGCCTCTTGCCATAGCGAGTTGATAACCGCCAAAGGAAAGACCAAGTCGACGAGCCCGTCGGTGATGGGAGTTCCGCTCATAAGTGCGACAAGCGGGGGCTTCAGCTGCTTTTTGATCATCTTCAAGACTGTTTCGTTTGCCGACGTATCGGTGCATGTGGTAATGGCCGACGAAGAGCGGGATCCCTAGGCGGTTATGCCACCTAGGATCGAGATGCCATCGAGGGCTAGAGAATACGGGCCACAGACCACGGAAGATTTGTATCCTCGGTTCTGGCTGGCAAATCCCGACTAGGGCGCGTTTCTGGGCTGATGATGCGGGGATAGTACAGTACCCAGGGCTGTGATCTAGATATACCACCGCCATGGTTGCTGCGTCTATAACTCGAACATCATCGGCGCAAGGGTCAAGAAAGCCAGCCGGATGAGATAGTAGGCGAGGCTACGGTGGCCTTTATTGCAGTCCAGGGCAAAGGTGGCGTCGTAGTCGATGTAGTCCGGGATGGTACGCCGGACAGCGTGGAAGGTCTGGCGGCCAAGTTACGCTAACAGCATGGTCCTCAGCTCTTCAGCGGCACCGGTGTTGGTACGTGTAATAAGGTTCTCCCTGGCCAGAACGAAAACTCTGGTATGATGATCAACAGCATACCTCTTACACCACCTTAACCCCACAAGTAACCACCGTCTCAGCCTCGGGCTCTGACGTAGCCTTCGTATCCGCCTTTGTGTTGCGAATTGCCGACCGCCTTCCGCGCTCGCGTGTGGCCGGCATCCGAGGTCAGTACGGATGTCGTGCTCGATGTCGATCCTGTCGAGTCACGAAAAACGAATGAAGATGACTGAATCTGCCTATGGGGGCAATCTGTGGTGTCTCTGAAGCTCTGAAGTGTGTGTCTCTGAGAGGAAAGTTGCGAGAGGGACCAGGGATCCCTCTCCGGTATATAGATCACCCGCTCCGCCTACCTATATAGAGGGGCCGGCCCAGGCCGGCCCCCTCCTGAATACATTCTCCCTTCATGGGACTTCCGCCTCGCAAAAGTCTACTGGGGACTTCTAGGGGAAGATCCCCTAAGGGGCCCACTGTAGATGGGGCCCCCTTCGTCACGTGACAGATCTCGGGATGAAAGCGGCGTGGCTTCAGAGTGCTATGATCCTGGTTCTCTGCTCACCGGAAAGAATATATTAAGCCGTCTTTGATTATATCAAAGACGAGTGTCTTGGTCGTCCATACATGACGAGCTTTGGGGCAATGTGCGGACAATGTCCTTGCGACCGTAGGTCGTTCGTTAACTGTGATGAGAACAACCAACCCTGAATCGTACCTCCATGTCCGAGAAGTAGCCGAGGCTTTAAGTTCTCGCAGGTCGGAGTCCTGGAGACAAACAAACCAGCCGGGCAAGATCTTCGGGCTCCTCGCCAGATTCACCGACGAACAGGTCAGCGGCTTGGTACAGCGCCACTCCCACGGGCATAAGTGGTTAACTGACAGGTGCCATCCGGCCCATATCTAGTCGGATCAGAAAGCTCCCAGCCCAAGTTCGCCTTGGTTGCTTCGCCTTCCACCAAGTGTTTCTCGCATCACAACGCGGATCACAATGGGGTAAGGCGTATACACCGTCGGCTGTTTACATAAACATACGGTTGATCGCGTGTCCTCGATGACGAATTGACCACAAAGGCTGACGGGGGAGATGGTTGTAATGCAAATATATTACCGACCAAGCAGCCCTTTTGAGACTTGCTCTCCGCCGCGGCCGCACCGGGTACCTAGTTAGCAAAGGGCCCCGGGCGCACTTCATTTCGCGCAGTGCTGTTATAGCCAGGCCTATCCGGAGTGCTTTTTCATTGTCTTATATATTTGACCATCGTGAGATCGACAGGGCAAGCCGTCTGTGAAGCTCGGAGCGACCCACAATAGGGTCTTTGAAGAGCACTTATGCCTGTGATCGTCTAGCTTGTTCACGCCGTTCCGCAGGGCAGCGAGACCGGCGGCACGATACACTCTTTCCACGCCGCCACGCGTGCATGAACCACGGTGTAGCCAGAGGACCCATGCCACCTGGATTGCAAGGGAAAGTAATTACGTGTAAAATTGTTGGGAAGCCGTCGTTCTGCTCGGGCTGATGAGACAACCGTCGATGGAGGTTTCTTCATTCGTTAGTATTGACCCTCTTCAAACTGTGATCCCCAACGCAGCGACGCCCAATGAGTATAGTATAGTTCAGCCACGGATAGCACGCCCGGCACCGGGCCTTGTAGTGTCCGAGTCGCTCGACAAACTCAGATGATCGTTGAGACCACGCGGCCGGGGCCTCATTGCCATCTTGCAAATCCAGCAACCGACCAACTAACCCGGTCCGAGTTCAGTCAGAACAGGCCTCGCGAATTGTCGGGACGACCACAACAATGGAGAAGCCCAGAACAACTGATTAAGGATCTCTTTTGTGCTTCGCTCTTTGTTGGGACGCGAAGACGGACAATGGCTCAGTTCATATAAGTCCCACCGAGCGTCGGCTCTGCAAATTTGGGCGACCGTCCCGTCACTATGACGGACTTGGGGGGATCGGCAGATATACCGCTCGAGCTTTCTTCGCGATGTTGATGACCGGAGGAATCTATACACGGCGGCTCTGTTGAACTCAGAACGAACTGACGGGGCCGTCATCTCCCTCATCTTCTGCGGCGGACACCTAAACCCTCGGCTATCAAGGATACACCAGGCTTGTACTCGGTATTGGGCCCGGCGAGAATGTACGTTTTGTAAGTAACGCTGTATGATGGATTGATGATCCAGTATAGGCCCGAGGACGGACGACTCAAAATCAAGCATCCAAAGCTGTAATCGCGGAGGTCGATCCGACGCGTAAATAAACTCCAGGAGACTTCCCGGCCACCCATGAGCTCTTCCTCGGGAGCCTAACTGACACGGTTTCACTGCTTGCCTCCGATTACATCGGGCAACAGACATCCGGCGTCTAGGATGAGCATGAGCTGATTATGATCGTCGAGAATAGCGCTTGGCCAAAGATGATAAAGGCCTAATCCCCTTCCAACAGTCATTCGCCGTTACAATGTCGTGTACTTTCCGTCGAAAGGTTACCGGAAGATGCACGGCATAGCGAGCGACGATGGGATTGAAGTCCACAGAAATTCGCCATGGCTGATACCGCCCTTGGGACGGTAGAGGTGGAGATGGGCAAAGTGCCCGAAAGGTACCCGAAAGGTAGGGTGTGATGTGTTTCTGTAACGTTGTCGTATTTGTCTAGCTAGTTCTGTTGGGGCACTTTGTATGCCCTTCTTGTGGCCTAAGGCCACAAGCCCACTTGGACCTTTTGGTCCCTATCGATGGCGTTGAGGCTGCTGGACGCCAGGGCCAGAATGACGTGGTGTCGATAACGCTATCCTGCCCTTGGTATGAGTCAATCGTCGACGAGCGAGGCGTTAAATCCAGGATATGGTCCTTTCGGGGCTTCGTTGCCATTACTGCCTTTGAGTAGGAAGCAACACATCAGCTGGATTATCCGTTATAAGGTACTTAGGCACCATAGCTTCTGTAGCCGGCAGTATTTCCTGGCGCATCCATCCAGCTCCGACCTGAGGAATTGGGCCCCGGGGGTACCTGAGCGTGTCGCAGGTGATGGCATACATCTTGGTGGTCATCATCCGCGAGCCCAAGAACAACAGACTCGTAATCAATCATCCAGATCTGGATCCTCAACGGAGGCGCGGCATAGCCGGTGTCGGTCCAAGGAGTAAGTAAACCAAGAACTTCTGGATCCTTTCGCAGCCCGGTAGCAGCCCACAAGACTCTCGAGGAGAGCTCGTCCAGGGTGGGATCAATCCCAGGGTGTAGCGTCTGCTCCCATCTCGGGAAGAAGATGTCAGTAATCAGGGCGAGGCTTGCTGAGTTGTACAGCCAACGAAGCCCTGCAACAGGTTACTGTTGGCGGCAACGCAGAACCCGCGTCACTCAGCCCGGTACGACCGCGCGACTGCGTGGATGTCGCCTAGGCTGATTGGCTCGAGGCAGTCGCCGGCCCAGAGCTTCTCCTAGTCCACCTGCTTCCTGCAGAAGCCGGCCATGGCTTGGGTGAGGCTGCCGTCTCGGACCAATGCCTGTCGACGTGCGTTTTTCGTGCGCGAATGAATTGGTGAGCATGCCACCAGCGCAGAATCGACTAAACCGGGACCAAGGCCCGGCACCGCTGTTCCCATTACCACGATGACGATGTCGTTCTCTTGGCCTTGGTAGCCGCCAATTGTTGAAGGGAGGGGTATGCGAGCCAGTTTTGGGTAATCCCTCTCTCCCGCGCTGCCGGGACTGACTTTCTCTCGGAAGCAGTATGGTAGGCGGCCGCCCATTATACTCTAGCGCCACATCTTCTGCAGAAGTATTTTCGCCCACCCATCCAGCTCCAACCTGATAGTAGTCGAATGTTTCAGCTGGTTGTGCAGAGGACTTCCGCCTCTGGCTGCTGGGCGAGCCTGTTTCCCTGGACGGACAGATTGTAGCTTGTGACGCTTCGAATAACCGCCGTCAGGTTTGAACAGTAGTTCTTACAAAACTTCTTGAAGCCCATGTTGCTTATGTCGAATGCCTTGTCCTCAAGGGATACGATCCTGGTTTGTCGCTTTCGACGATTGTGACATTCTTTGTCTCGGCACACGGCCCTGGAGAAACATATCGCAGATTGTGGCCAGCTCCTCGGTATCGTAGCGTTTGTTGATGTACCTAGACGTTGAGCTCGAAGTCGGGAGCTGAGATATCCTGAGAGGAGCCTCTCAGAGTGGCCAACTCCGCCTCGGACGCGGATTAGACCTCCGTGTCCTGGAGGTGGTCACTGGTCGCAAATATTACCGCGCGGAGCGTCTCCCTCCTCTCATTGCTTAGTACGCCTCCGTAATCCGACAGGCGACCTCTGCGTTGAGTACATCCCAGAGCGCGATCTGAGAGTAGAATGCGGCTTCTCGGCGGGTTGGGAGATGTGTAAAGCACTGCCAGCCGACAGATGTCCTCGGGTAGTAGTTATAAGACGCTCTGCTGCCCACCTCAGCCAGTTGCCAGGCGCAGATCGAGCGCACGGGACCGTAGATTCGGATATCGAGGTTCGCTTCGGCTTTGATATTGCCAATAGATGCCTTGTTGTTGCGTGTTTCGATCCAAGGGTCGAAGGGACCCGACTATGCGAGCCTCACAAGTCTGCGCGCTTTTCTCTTGTGTCATCGTCGGTGTTGGCCAAGTCAGATCGCGGCGAAGGTATTCCTTAGCCCACGCAAAGTCATGCCAGACTTCTGAGGAACGGCAGCCCGCGTCAGCTCCTTGAAGGACTGATTTTCCTTTCAGGAATCCCGCTAGCTTCAGTGCGGACGTCCCGCCTTCTCTTCTCCTTTACAACGGAGATATAGTCGATAAAGTGCCGCTGCAGCGAACCGCCTCCTCTTCAATCGCCTTCATAGTCCAAGTCGACACTGCCGCCGAGAGCAATTTGACGCATGCTCCATTTCTTCGTCGAAAATGTCAAATATTCTGACAGCAATCCAGTTTGTGGCTGGCTCATTTATAGGCGACGCAACACATAAGCGCAGCAGTCAGTCTTTCTGCCAAAGGAGCTGAATCTGAGAAGGACGGCCGATGACGGCCTACGTGAAATGAATCATAGTGGCGCGGCAGGCCTGTATCAGTTCCAAGACTCGGTATACCGAGTTCATATAGGCATAGAGGTGATTTTCGAGAGAGAGATCGCGAGTTCTTCTCTCTCCCTCGTGAAAAGGTCGCGTGAACAGTGTTTAAGAATAAAAGGGCCCGGGATAATAGGATTTGGAGTAATGATTGTTGTAAGGCAGGAATAGAAAACGGGAAGAAGCATGAAAATGTAAAAAGAAAGAACGCAAAAGAAATGGTGACCTGGTTGAGCTGCGACTGGGAGGCGGACGGGAATCCATCGTGGGATAGTCGGCAGTGATGGTCGGCGACTGATGGCGCTGAGAATCTGGTTGTCGAAGGCCATGTCGTTTTCGGGTGACTCTCTCCTCGATGGGATGGCCATTGAAGCCCCGGATATTGTGTATGTGCCCGAGGCCCCTTGCCAATCTTTCAAGCCGCCCCATACGCCGTGCACTTCAGCTCATCTTCGAACCTTTGCCGGAATGACCATTTTCCATGGTGCCCGGAACTGTTGAAAGATGTTCAAGTCGGGGACGTGCTGGCAAGGCTCATCTTCCTTGGAACTCTGTATCCGCCGAACTCCCCACTGATTCGGCGGTTTGTGTGTTGCGAAAGGTGTGCATGCGATGGCCCGATGAAAAGTCTTTGTTGGGGTGTATTCTTCCCGCACAGTTCGACCTCGACTTTCCTCGTGTGCGAATGACTTCTCCCTCCCAGGCCGGATCTCGATCTGGTTCTCCAAGGTAGGGTATCTCGGGTGTCGGTCAACCTGATATGAAAGAAGCGTCCGCAGAACGACGTCATGCAGCGCAAGTGGCCGTATCCGCCACATATTGCGTCCTTCCCGCCATCCCAACGGCCGCAGGACGCATCATAATATAAATCGCTCCGGTGATATACCACGGACGATCGGTGTGTCAGGCCGCAGTTATGGCCATGTATGTGTCTGTCATCTGTGTGTTAGAGCTGTACCCAAGTCATGGTGATGTTCTGAATCTCTCTCCGAACCACAGCGTGCTTAGGGGATCCACATACTAGGTAGGACGACGGCCTGTTTGAAGCTTGAGATCGCATCTTGCGGGTGGTAACTTGGTAGCCCGGATGACCTATGACCCTTGTGTAATCCTCCAAGATCTTTTGAATTTGATAGCCGCCGAGCAGCAGTCATAGCCGGAATGTTGGTGGCTGGAGGCAGGTTACAGTATTGTGTCTTCGTGACCTTCGACGGCCCCGGTATGATCCCAGGCTGCGCATATCTCGCAACAAAATCCAATTTATTTCGGAGCGTGCACGAAATGACTCGAAGTACTCTGTAGCGCCCCCCCTCTCCAGGATGCTGAAGAAAGATCTGATCAGAAAGTTCGTTGAGACGCAGCTCCTGTGTGCCGGCTTGCTTTGACTGCAAGCCTTGAACTTGAAGCACGCGCAAATAAAATCTCCTGCAAGCGCTACCAACTTGCTCGATGGTCTGAGAAGCTAGTTTAACTTCACATTTGTCTGCGAAATTGTGGGGCTGGCTTACCGACGCTGCATCTGTTGGTTCACACAAGGTGAATGTTCATGGCATATACTGCTTGGGTAGGTCGAAATACGTGGTGTCAAAGATTGCTTGATTCTTGATTGTCTAGCATAGGCCTGAGCCTAAGGAAGACACCGGAACTACGTCCGGTGTGGTACGTGCCGGACACGTGACCTCCTTGGCCACCACAGCCACTAGTGCCGTGGCTGATGCCGTTGAGAATATTCCCACAGCATCATTCCCTTGCACCTTTTCACATCCGAGTCGGTTGAGGTTGATACCAGGTCTCGAAATCCCTCAGAGGCACCAGGCTCCGTTTTGTTCCGTTCTCCAACTGTGTTTCCTTCACATTTTCGAAACGCTCAAGTGGCTTCTGACCAGTGACCATTGCTGTACCTGGCGTATTGCGTGGCATAGCTGCTAGTAAATACTAACGTGTTATGAATCGACGCAACACAAGAGGTGTCGTATTCTCGTGACGGTGTCGCAGTTGACCATAGAATTCTTGGTTCAGACCTAGAACGTTGCTGCCCCTGTGGTCATCTCGCTGTCTCCTAGAGCTTGTAGTCGGGGTGAATTGAGAGGGTCAGGACAGTCCATAACCGACACGAAAGAAAGCCTGTTGGACGCTCTGGATTGGTTCATTGCCACACCGCTGGACAAGGTCCTTAACGTGGTCGCGGTGACGGCTGCCGGAGGACCTGGGATCAAAAGCAGCGACAAATGACAACTCATCAACGCAGTTGGTGGTCTCAATTGCCCTCCCAATCGTAGGTGGTCGCGAACGAGACGTCTTGTGGCGTAGGCGGCGCAGAACCACCACAGCGATCAAGTCTTGATCCTGCAGGAGTACGGGTCTGTTAGACGACTATCGCCAGCAAGAACACGCGGGCGGGATGTTGAAACTTCTCTTTTGGAGTCGGGCCTCTTTCTCTCCGAGGACAACGGCATTGATCTCGGCCTTGAGCACAGCGTCGGCAGCCATCCAGCTGGCATTCTGCTAGTCGAATGAAAGCGACCCGTCGAGGCATGAACTGATGTCAAACCTGGTGAGCCCCGCTTTGATGGTGTGGAATAAAGCCAGATACATGAACGCCGAGCGAGTGTTTTGATGCTATTGAGCTAATTTCGCCCGATTCGCAGCTCCTTGAACAAAACATGGCAATCCGCAGCAGGCTCTAAGGCTCTTCGTACTGTTGAGTCCAAGAAGAACACCTCGTTGTGCAAAGAATGGTGTTCCCTTGGCAAGAATGTATTCCCGAAACTGCCTGGCCACCTTGTGACTCTGATCGCACGCAATGGTATAGGGATCCTTGGTCGCCATGTTTCCAAGGCACGCTGCCTTTTGCCGCCGCAAATGGAAGCTCTCCGCTTTCTTCAGGGTTTGTCGACTCCGTCGGGCTGTAGATTTGTGTATGACACCCTGAGAGCATTCCGCCATAACGGGTGTTGCCGACTTGGGCGACCAGAAGTTAAACTTCTTGATCTCAGTCAGCGGAGTATTGCACGAAAGCGAATTCCATGGACAACCTTTCTTCAGCTTTTAACGAGTGACCCAATCCATCATGTCCTTCATCTTCTTGCTTGGTTGAGAAATCGACGAGCGCGTGCCATGACGGAGTTGCCAGAACGCCCTCGGAGAGCACCCCGCCGTGACAGATTTGTACAGAACAGTTGATCCCCGCTATGAAGGGGTTGTTGATGACACCCGGGCACCCTGCCATGACCGGGTTGTACAGTACTCCGTCATGACGGGGCACGGCACCTCCAAAGAGGAACAGCATGGGTCCAAAGCCCCACAGAGGCCACAGGTTGTTCTCTTGATTTCCGGAGGCAGAATACCTCACGGGCCCAGGGGGGAGCATAGACCGGACATCCAGAACACCGCTGGGAACGAATGCTCGGGGTTCCTCGTTCGGAGGACGCATCTATGTTCACGGCCATGTGACAACTGAGCATGGCGTCCTGGGTTCATAGGTTGCGAGGTCCGTGATGTGGGGCCAGAGACATCGTAGCCGCTTGTCACCTTCCGGGGGGCTGTCGGAGAGCGATGACCCGGACTACACCGGAGAAACATACCCTCCTCCGAACATTTGACCCAGACCTCATTCAGGCCCTGAGCATCCCAAGACTGGACCAGTCGGCGGCTTCGTAAGCTCTCCCTTTCCTGGATCTAAATCTCATCGCTTACCTTGAGCAGGACGCTGTCTGGGTTCTTGATCAACATGCCCGGCCCGTGAGGTGGAAAAAGAAGACGCAATGAGCCGAACGGAATGGCCTGTTGAGACCGCGACGTCCGTTAAAAGAATTGAGAAATGCAGGTGGAGGTTGGTGTAGTCCTCGACCCAGCAAGGTCCGTGATGGCTGCGATGTGTGTATCCTCGTCTGGCCTGCGAGCCAGCAGCCAAAGCACCAAGCTGTACGCACCTGGCATCTGATTGCTGAAGGCGTACTGTTGGGGTGTCTTGGCGTATGTCCCAAGTCCCATCGCAACGGCGGGGTTGAAGATCGGACGACTCCCGCCGTGACAGATCGGGACCAAGCAAAGAGCTCGGAGATTGTGCTCGTTGCGTGGCCGAGACGACAAATACCCGCAGAGATCTTCCGAGGACGTCGGATATCCATTGCATCAGCCCATAAGTAGTGAATCCACGTCTGAATCATGGAGATAGTGTGCTGCGGGACAATGTTCAGAACAATGTCGTGGATTGTCGAGTTGAGCTGAGTTGGTGGGTTGATGTTGAACGAAGCATGTAGCCGACAGCTGGCGCATGCATGCTCGTCTTAAGCGGGTAGTTGGATCATAGAAGACTGGGCGAGGAGCTGAGAAGCCGTCCGTAGTTAGCCGTCTGAATCGTGTGAGGTGTAAATGCGGAGCACAACTTACAAGTTGAGTCACAGGCCAGTGACCTCAGTCGTCCGTGCCGTCTTGCTTGACAGCCAGGTCCTCTGTGTTTCCGCCCATCATCAGGTAGTGCGACAAGAACATTTGGGCAGTTGATACATTGACAAGCCAGTGTTTGAACAGCCATGTCTCAGTTCATCCAGCCTGGATGGGCTGGATGATCTTGGCACGACAACTACACCAGCTGGTGCCGTCGTCATCAGTAACCGGAAGCTCAAGCCCGGAAGCGCTATGTGTTCCTGGCGACCATGCGCATGTAGAGGACGTTTCTGTATGCCGGGAAGATTTGTTGAGCCCTCGATCCTCAGGTGCGACTCCTCTTGGATGAGCTAGAGTTCCGTGGCATTGTCTGTGGCGTATAGGGAAGTCGTTGAATCCGCCAGGTGGCTGAACATTGCGACGCCACTGGCCGTCCGAAGGAAGAAGTCGGGTGGCTGTGCGTGCGCTGGAGTCAAAAGAACCGTCGCACTTCAGGTGACTCTCGGTCGAAACACTGCGTCCCGTCCACCCGACTCGGGTCACGCTGGACACAGGTGCAGGTGGCATGACTAGCCTTTCCAGGTTGAGTGTTGATCTTAGTAGGATGGTGTTGGAGAACCCGGGCAGGGTAGGCTGGTAGTCTCTCCCTGTGTCTGTCCGCCTGACGACCAATTTCCCCATCTTGACCCGATGGCCTTGTTCTTCGGTATGGTGCTCAGGTTGCAGGCAATGACGTGATTGAGCATTGGAGATGAAACACCTCAATCTGGGGATGGATGGGTGGAGGAATCCTGGATCTCAGTCTTCGGATCCTTTGATGTGCACAAGTGCCAGGTCTGATGTGGAGGTTAGAACATGTTTACCCATGGGCTTGGAAGTTACTTTCCTTGGAGTGATCCGGCTTCCGAGACCCAACGTCTTGAACGGTGTAGACGTTGCTGTCTTTGGCGAGTGCAAAAAAGGGAGTCGGTGTTCCCTTTGATGTTGGGGGTGCCTGGTAGTTAAAGACTTCAACTGTTCTTAAGAAGGCCAGGCTGGGGGACGGGCCAGGTATTTAAACAAAGAGAGTGACAGAAAAACACCAGAGTGAATAAGAGAGTGAATGAAGAATGAGTCACCCTCCGCATTGCAACTGCTGCCTTTATAGTTGCTTGTTTGAACGTGTTTGATGCTCTGTGCTGTGTGGTCGCTTGGGTCCTGCCACTGGTCATGGTTTTCCATGCTTGCCTTGATCAACAAATCTGGTTGATTGTTAGTGGATTTGTGATTGTTGGGGAGGTGCTCGTCCTTCTGTCTTTGCTTCATGGAGAGGGTTGGGGGTTGATGCATGTCACTTTGCATGTTTCGTTTGCAATGGGGAGTTTGGGCAAGATTCTGGAGTACTGCCTGTCCGTCAGGATGCGCTCCAGGACGTGAGGTTGGGGGTTTGGGGATTCTCACCGTGTTTTCAAAACTCACCAATCGAGTTTTGTTGTCCTGCTAGGTTGTCAAGCAGGGCTAGGTGACAATGACATTGTTACTTTGCAGCTCGTCTCCTTCACTCAGTCGCCCAGGATTGTCTTGCCCTCCAAACCCTCTGCAGCTTTCTCGGCGTGGGATACTAAGTATTCCCATGGAAGTTTGGCTGGTGAGTGCTTGGGTTGACAGAGGCTCTCCATGTCGCATTTGAATTTGTTGACGGACGTGACACGGGAGTAATCACCTTTCTCCCATCTCATCCCACGACGTGAGAGGATGGCTGATTGTTTGATTATTGTGTCGAAGCCCTTGCCATTGCATCAAGACGAGGAAGAGTGGCCGTGAATGGTAAGCCCGCCGACACAATGACGTGATGATATATTCCGTTTGCCACATGCAGATCGTCGAGGCACATGTGGAAAACGTGTTGTGGTTGATGAGGAAGTAATGGTGGAGGAACAGTGGTGGAGGAAAGAATGGTAGAGGAATGAGTGGTTGTAGGAAGGAGTGGTTGTAGGGGCCCGGAGACGGAAGGAGGCAGAGGGCACGTGATCCACTCCTCGGTGCACCACGTGACATGACCACAAACTGAAGGCATCCCTCAAGTGGATATGCCTTCAGTCAAGGCCATCCGCCATTTCGAGCATCCTCACGAATTTCTTGTGCTTACCCAGTTTCAACGCTGTCGTGACGCCATCCGGAGACATCTCAGTACCGCGGATAAGGCGGGATCGATAGTTTCGTTCTCGTTGACTCCCTGGATAATCCACTTGTGCGTGAAGTGGCTTGATTCTTCTAAGTTACGGAGTGTTGGCTGTGCTGACTCGAAAGGGGCAAGGGGCAAAGGATGACCCCTTACGTAAGGCAGAGCATGGTGCCCGAGACCGGAGGGCCGGGCTCCGTAGGTCCGTCTTCCAACTTGTAGCGAATGCCGATGTGTCTCGCTCTGGCTTCATTCAGAGGGTTCATGACGTACGTGTAAGCGTTCGCGCTGTCTGTGAAGAGGATCGGCCACTGAATTCGTGCTGGCATATCGGTATCGCTCGCGAGAGTGTCCGATGCGAAGAGGCGAAGATTGCCTGGATCCGGATGAGCGATCCCCCGCAGCAGCGTCTTCATCCCGCTCGCTGTCGGCAGTATCTGCAAAATTGAACAATGTTGAGGCGCGTCCCGACAAATCTCTCGCTTCGATCCATGAGTCAGATAGATGGCGAATATGCCGAGGTCGACGAGTGTAAGGGTCTAGGACAAGGTCGATGCCATTGATCTAGCCTACTACTACGAGTACAATAAATCTTCTTGAAGAACATGAAACAGAATCGTATCCTCCCTATTTCCCGGGCATTCTTATAACCTTGCCATTGAGCTTGTCGATATTCCTGGAACCTTCTAGCAAATGCGCCATTGGATTTGGTGGGTCCAATGAGTCGTGGCTGAGGGTCTTGCCGAAAGCCGAACACCGGTCCATAGACCGTGACAACGAGCACTTCGTGCCATCGCAGATGGTGGCCGATGTATATTGCCCAGTCCCCAAGTTGACTTGGCAGGTAGGTCATGCTAGGCAGTGTTTCGGATCGCAGCGCCAGACTCTGCATCTTTTTTTAATGCTAATCACCCCGCGGGCCGGGTAGTACCACCATCTAAAAGTCATCAGCATCCCGTGTTCCAACGGGATGCGGTCTGATTTTAGGGTTCTTAGGTAGGCTCTGATCATGTCCAATATCCGTCTGGACATCTCGCAGCTATTCACCCACAGCGGCCCGTACCGCTGGGATCGTGCTGACGAGGAGCCTTAAACGATCTCGAAGTCTCTGTCGCCGGAACCCTGGCCACGGACCTCTGCGAGTGTGACCCCGCGGGCCCTGATCCATAAGCTCAAACATCGTACTGTTCGGTGGGCGTTCGGCGACGAATCGAGTGTGGTTCTCCCGGGAGTTCTCATACTTGAAAGCTTGAAAGAGGGACCTTTCTTTGTCGATTTCCTACCGACGGATGACATAAATGCGGCACTAATATGACCGCGGCGTACTCGACGCGCGGACGACCAGGACCCGTAGGCTGCTATCCTTGTACTCCGGATACTTCGTCACAGAATCAACACACCGCCGAGTCGGACTGGGTGCAGTTGGTGAAGAAGGCGTACGGCCAGGGCGAGCGCGGGCGCAGGAGCAGCAATACCGGAAGTCTTGATTATAGCGACATCACCAGGGTCGTTGTCGTCGGAGCTGGTGTGTTCCAGGACAGCCATACCCGTCTCTTTGTCGTCTTCGTCGTATAAGGGCCCGTGGTGGCCTCAATAAAGTCTCTCTCAAGCCGCTCGTGGTCATCAGACCCTCAATCATTTTCGTTCAAGCCCACACACATGTCCCAATTTGTGCATAGCGGCGTCCCGTTAAGACGGTGTCCCGCCGTGGGGAGGCTGCCTAGTAGAACGTATGAAGAGGGCGCAGAGAGAGAGTGGTCTGCTTTGAGAGTTCTCATGTTCTCTCCGTATCATAGGTGCTGGCTTTGATTGCCTCTACGGAGGACTTTGAAACGATGCCTGATTGAGGGGAAAATTCCTGAACTGTTCCTCCAGTGAGAACGTCTCACTACGCGCTACATCTCAGGCATATACTCAGCCGGCGATAGTCGGTTTCTGTGGCAAAAAGGTGTAGCCGCATGTAATAGGAGATGTCGGGGTATTGGACATCGAAGATGAGGATCGTCTCGCGTTCCTTCGGTCTTGTCGTCTGATGCACCATTACGCCTGCACTCCGTACTTTGTTGTCCGCTAGCTTCCAGGCTGAGGTGACCTTCCTCCAAGTTGAGGAAGACGACATTGACCAAAGAAGATGGCTTCAAAGCAGCCATAGGAGTAGGCGACTGCCTGGATCCGACCGATGCAGGAACTGGTCGCAATAATTGGGGCAAAAGGCTCTCACGTATATGTGATCCCTCCACGGTCGTCGCAGTATGGCGCTCATAACCTGTGGATGTCCTGCTGCGGCAGATGGGCACTCTGGTTCCTGAATGGCCATATTGTAGCTCTCGAGTCGCTAGGTCGGTCTCTGTAGCTGGAGAAAGGGTCGCCACCAATCTAGCAATCATTTCCGCACCGTGGCGATAATCGATGCGGACGAAAAAGTATGGATCGATAGCCGAGATGCCCTGGGAACTCCTTCTCCGTCTCCGACACGAAGAGCCTCGGGGCAATGCAACGGCCGCCATAATGAGGCACGAACGGGCCAGGTAATTCTTCTTAATGGCGGAAGATGTCTCATACATTGCTCTGGCGCCCGTTACTGGGACTTGAGATCCGTGGGCCCGGGGAATCCGAGTATTTTTCTTTCTGTGGTCTTCTGGTAATGTAATAAGTGGGGGTGAAAGTGTGGTTTGAGCAAGATCCCGGCTTTCGCCTTCAATGACGGACAGTGAACAATAACCTTCGAAGCCCTGATCGCCCTTCTGTCGCATTGGAAGTTCAATTCGACCTCGAGGCAGGGGCCCGCGCAGGGACCACTTACAACCCATACTTAGGATAATCGCGGCCTGCCCAACCTCCGGTTGGAACCTCCCTTTTACACCCTTACGCAGAAGTTAATATAGATCAATTGACCTCTTCGTCACCCACGGTTCGAACCAACCCTCCTGTGAGAGGGATACCAACAGTTAGTTACCAGTCCCAGCTCGGGCGCAGACTGCTCTGTGACCGGCCGATGGCTCGTGGTTGAGCAAGACGGTCGTTTGCTCCATTTCGAAGCCTGAGGAACGATATCTTGGTGTCTCTGGTATGAGAAGACGAGTCCAATGACCGGGCTTCTTGACTTCAAGACAATAATGCAGCAGTGGAGCCATAGGTATAAGGTTTGGCCAGTTCTGCAACGCGCGACGATTCCCTGTCCGGAGTTCCGTCGTCGCTAGATGATGATGTGTTCCTGAAGGCCGGTCTGGGCAGTATAACCGTGTTCCAGGGATGCCATATCTGACGTCGTGTAAGTATGCGGATGACGGGAGGTTACCCTAGAACGCCGAGGCCGACAAGCAAAGGGTACCAGCTCGTTTGCCTTTCCCACTTTTGCCGCTCTCTTATATCCGCTCACATACTCGCCCTCGACCTTGATTACCGGTCGCATACAGAACCTGAAGCCCAAGGCAGCCCCAGGTCCGCTGATATATCGTTCCTCGCCGGACGACCTCCTTCCTCTGTACTCGTGCCCGGATGAGATAGGGTCGGACTCCGTATACGGTTCTTTGCCTCTAGCTCTTTCTCCCAGGATCTTCGCCCGACGGCGCAAACCAGAAACTATACATCGGGCACAATGATAAACAGCAGAAGTTCTGATTTCTCTGCCCTTGTAGGATTCGTGCCCTTCGAGCTCGTCTAACGACGGTGCGTTAACCTTTCGAGAAATGGTGTCTTGATTGATGTGAAGTACAGTGCGCATTTCAGACGCCGAGAAATATACTCTGCATCAACACCCCCCCCCCCCCCCCCGGCTGCCTCAACTGGGTGTTCGCGACCTTGAGCAGATGTCAAATGTTGCGTTGCAACTCCGGGATTGTTGAGATACAAGTTTCGAGCCCCGATGCCGCAACGACAGAAGCAGCATAGTACAGTGGCATTCCCAAGGCGATACCGCGGACAACCATGTCCATGCATTGATGTCAGCCAATCCGCCCTCTGAAAAGCAATTTAACGCGGCTCAGGAAATGCTTGACTGCACCGTCCCGATTGACTGCGACATTTTTCATGATGTCGGGAATGAGTTCCCAGACAATCTCTGTACCTTAGCAGCTTGAGCAATGCAGGTGCAGTCTCGTTGGTGATATCTGCCTACAGTGGCGCAAGCACGATAGCCACGGCGACACGCGCAGGCAGCCTGGATGGAATACTACCCATCCAGATGTCGCAGGCCAGCTGACACGTTCCGAGTGGCACATATCTATCTGCCTCTGGTCCCGGGGTTGTTTATATAGCCTGTGCTCGAAAGCGCCGACGCCGTTCCTTGGTGGTCTGTCCAACCTTCCCGGTTGGGTTCTTTCTGGACATCCAATGCGTGATGGGGAAGACGAGCCCGGCTGTTAAAAGGTATTCAAGCGGCGCGATACATCTATGATCGATAACAGAACCCTCAGGCTGTTGTAACGGTCGCTAGTGATGTCGAGGAGAAAGAACTTCTTCCTGTCCCCTTACAGGAGCAGGTATATCGCGATACCCCATGACAGTCGGCGTATCATCGTTGATCAATGCGACGAGGATTGCCTATTGCCGAACCGCGATCGTTTGTAGTCATCAGGTTGAATGTGGATCCCAGCGGGTACATCGACAGGCTCTTCATGACTCCTTGCCACCTAGTCGCCGCGGGCACAGCTTCTGCCCAGTCCAAGGTCTTCGGCAACATGTGATCCTGCAACAGACTGCCATC
>WIGN01000467.1:0-26460 GCA_014235955.1 Colletotrichum sojae
ACTTAAAAAGGGCGTTTTTGGTGCGATAAGAAACGTCCGGCTGACTGATATGTCCGGCTGACTGGTGAACCACGTTATTTTAAAAACTATTTTAAATATTCTATTTTATTAAATATTACTTATATAAAAAGTATTACTATATTTTAAATTAAATCTTATAATATAAACTAGTTTTTGAACTTATCTTAGCTATATTCTTGCAATATAGTACTAGAGGCTAAACTCAGGTAGTAATAACATTCGTGTTAATAACCCTGACTACTATCCCTCAATGGTCAGGTGCAGTACAGTGCGACGTCAATAGCCAGTCAGCAAACACCCCGCCGTTTAGTGGATAAGACCCCAACGCTGGAAAAACCTGAAGAGCAAAAAAGTCAGTCGTGTCTCTAGGTGACCGACAATCCAAACAGCCTAATCATCTACTTGGTAGACACGTAAACGAGAAATTTGAGGTTTCGCGGCAGGCACCAAGTCAAAAAGGTGAGTCATCAATGTTGCTGTGGTGGCTTTGCCTTGTTGCCGTTTCCTTTTGGGAGGGGCAGCCCTCTAGCCCCTCTTTAAATCTTTCCTGGGCGCAGTCCTAACATTCTATCCCATTTCCAGCTGACCACATCTACCGAAACCCGCTCGATCGTTCACCACTCAACACCATCCCCTCCCGTTGGATCCGACACCCATTGACATCTGCTGCCCCGCCGCAATACATGACAATGTCGAACCTCAACTCGTGGGAAGACGATCCTGCCGCCCAGGACGACAACAACCTGTCGCGACAGGCCCAGCAGCAGCTCAACCTCAACCAGCACAACCCCCAAGCGGGCACCTTCCGCCCAGGAGCTTCTTCTTTTACGCCCGGCGCCCAGACCTTCCAGCCCGGTCAGCAGTACGGCGGTTACGCGCCCCAATACCAGCAGTACTACAACCAGGCCTACGGTGGCGGCTATCCCCAATATGGCGGCCAGCAGGGTTTCAACCAATACGGGCAGGCAGGCTATGGAGGCTACGGCCAGCAGCAAGGCTTTCAGCAACCATACGGTAAGTGACACTCATTACATTCACGCAGATCTCTCGATGGCGCTCTCCAAGACTGATAATCGGCAGGCCAGGGATACCCTCAGTACGGCCAGCAGCAACAACCACAACAGCAACAACAGCCCAAACCTCAAGACCAGAAGCCTGCCCCCACCATTGCTAAGCGCCCTGATAATGCCTCCGCCTCTGGGGCGGATGCGGCTCCGCCCCAGCCAACAGTGAAGAAGGAAGGCGGCGCCAAGGTCCTGAGCATTGGTGGCGACGCTCCGAAGCCCAAGGCCAAGGTTCTCTCCATCGGTGGCACTGCTCCGGTGAAGGAAGAAAAGAAAGAGGAGGCGTCCAAAGAAGAACCCAAGAAAGAGACTAACCCGGCTGCTGAAGCTGGTGCTAAGGCCACGGCTGCCAAAGCCATCGAGAAGACTGGTGCTTCAGCCACTAAGTCTGGCAAGACCTCTCCTTCACCCTCGTCTGGCCGCTCCAGTCCTTCTGGCGGTGGCAACAAGGGCGTTGTCCGGGAAGCCGATGCCGTCCAGAAGGAGCAGACCGCCGATGTTGACGAGGAGACTCTCAAGGAGATTTATGGCAAGGAGCATGTCAACATTATTTTCATCGGTCACGTCGATGCCGGAAAGTCAACCCTTGGCGGTTCTATTCTATACGCCACCGGCATGGTTGATGAGCGGACGATGGACAAGTACAAGAAGGAAGCCAAGGACCTCGGCAACCCTTCTTGGTACCTTTCGTGGGTCATGGATTTGACCAAGGAAGAACGTTCCAAGGGTAAAACTGTCGAGGTCGGCCGAGGTTTCTTCGAGACGGAGAAGCGTCGTTACAGCATCTTGGACGCCCCGGGTCATAAGACGTACGTGCCTAACATGATTGGTGGCGCTTCGCAGGCCGACGTCGGTATTCTGGTCATTTCTGCCCGCAAGGGTGAGTACGAGACTGGCTTCGAACGAGGCGGTCAGACCAGAGAGCACGCCATGCTGGCCAAAACACAGGGTGTCAACAAGCTCATTGTTGCCATCAACAAGATGGACGATCCTACTGTTGAGTGGTCGGAGGAACGCTACAAGGAGTGCACAACCAAGTTGTCTCAGTTCCTCAAGGGCACCGGCTACAATCTGAAGACCGACGTCTTTTTCCTGCCAGTTGCTGCCCAGCAGTCTATGAACATCAAGGAAAGAATTCCCAAGGGTGTCGCACCCTGGTGGGAAGGCCCTTCATTGCTCGAGTACCTCGACAACATGAAGGCACTGGAGCGCAAGGTCAACGCGCCTTTCATGATGGCCGTCGCCGGCAAGTATCGCGATCTAGGCACCATGATTGAGGGTAAGATCGAGGCGGGTGTCATCAAAAAGGGCATGTCGCTCGTCATGATGCCCAACAAGCAAAACGTGGACGTTGCTGCCGTCTATGGCGAGACTGAGGAAGAGGTCCAGGTTGCGCAATGCGGCGACCAGGTTCGCATCCGTCTAAGGGGCATCGAGGAGGAAGACATCATGCCGGGATTCGTCCTATGTTCGCCTAAGCGGTTGGTGCACAATGTCACGACGTTCGAAGCTCAAATCCGCATCCTAGAGCTGAAGAGTATCTTGACGGCGGGATTCAACTGCGTGCTGCATGTTCACGCAGCCATTGAGGAAGTAACCTTTGCAGCCCTACTCCATAAACTGCAGAAGGGAACGAACAGAAAGAGCAAGCAGGCGCCATCCCATGCTAAGAAGGGCGACAGCATTATCGCACGCATGCAAGTTATTGGTGGCGCCGGGTCAGTTTGCATCGAGAAGTTCGAAGATTACCCGCAGATGGGTCGTTTTACCCTCAGAGACCAGGTTCGTCGCGGCCCAACCCCAACGCTACCAACACCTCACCCGATATAGCTAACACGATTGAATACAGGGACAAACCATTGCCATTGGCAAGATCACGAAGTTGATCACCGATGACGCGGCTTAAGCAGACAAAACGTCAGTTGAAAAGCATATGTCGAACTCGGGCGAGAGGAGCAAGCGAAATAGCACTTTTTTCGATTGGCATGCGACATGAAAAACGTGCTTGATAAACACCGCTGAAGTTTCTTGGCCGCGGCCGAAAACGCACGTGAATCAGCATAGAATGGCTGCAGAAAAGAGGAAGACGGAAGGCAAGACGACGTCATGGGAGTGCTGAGTGGGGACGAATCACATCGGACTCGGCGGGCTGAAAGGGCGGAGGTAGAAACCGAAGTTGTCGCGCCGGGCTCAATCACCAAGCTCACATGCCACCATCGGTCTGTCACGTGACAAATAACTCCGTTCGCTACTTCCAGCGGCATCTCTGTACCATCTCTTTGGTAATCAACAAGATACTTTCCCCAACACTCCTAACCTTGCTGCGTGCTCTGGCTGGTGACCGATGTTCAATCCCAAGCCCTAAAAGAAAAATAAAAAAATAAAAAAAATAAACAGGCATGACGATGGCTTCACGGTTCGACCCCGGTAGCGCAAGGGGATTGACAGATTTTGAGGGTACTACCTGGAACTACACTCATCCCGAAAGCTCCCGACGATAAAGGTTCTTGTCGGGACCAGCCAGAGATAAAACCAAGAACGATAAGAATGCCTGTGACATTGTCGGGTAAGATTCCGAATTATTTTCGCAGGGCTGTGCTGTATGTTCGGCGAACTAGGATAGAAATGCGAAAAAGAGAAATACTAGCAAAGAAAAAGGCAAGGATTTGTCAGGTTGAAGTCGTCGGTGTATGCCAGCCTCCAGTGTCCAGGTACACTCTACTACTATGTAGGTAGGTACTACCTAGGTAGATACTAGATAGTATCAAGGCACGCAGGTAGGTACGTACTGCTGGTATTATCAAGCGATGGGCCCGGCTACGGCAATCATTGGTGGGGCGGCGGAGCCGAGGAATCCCGGCTTAACGGAGCCTGCGTCTCAGTTGCCAGCCCAGCTCAGCCCAGCCCAGCGGTCAGCTAGGTAGGTAGTAGGTAGTAGGTCTGTCTCACGTGCGGCAGAAGGCGCTGGCAAACGTTTACATGGTGCAGTGTCCATCCGGGCCAGAACAGTCTCTCAAAACGGAACGATCTCGTCTCCTTGTTCCCCAGTGTCAGGGGACCGTCCCGACGCCGCGCCTGGCATGCTGACGCTGGCTCTGCTCCCTCTTATTATTAATTTTGTCAGTCACATGGCCTGGCTCAAAGGCAGGCATGTACGTAATAGCAAGTCAAGGTGCGATGATGGCGATGGATCAACTTTTAGCCCGTGGCTCGTTCCCGTCCTGCCCAGCCCCCTTGTGGAGGCCTTCGGGCGGGGATGATAAATGTAGGTCAAACGATGAACTGCTATTTGAGGTTGCTAACAAGTACTTGGCCTCCTTTCTTCCATCTCCCTTATTTTTATTTTTATTTTGACCCGATCAGCGACCCCAAGATATGGGGGGAATACACGTAGACGCTGAGAGGGAAGTGAATTGAGATTGTGTACCGGAGAATATCGGAACGGGCAGGGAAAGGTAAGCCGCCATTATCCTAGAGGAGCTTTGATTGGCCATGCACAGCGGGACGCGGGGTAACTTGCACTAGATGCTCGGCTACTTGTAGGGTGGGGGTGGTATTACAGTGGGGCTAAGCGGCTCTCATGCAGCACCCAAACGTCATCTTGTGCAAGATTTGGGGCTGATGAGCGGGCTTGGGTCGCTCTTCGAGGGTCTGCCCGTGAAAGCCCGATGGAGACAACCGAGACGTGCTGGATCAAGAAGAGAGGGGGAGGGGGGTGTGGCGAAGGCAACAGCCGCGCTATGAACATGGTATTCTCTTTCTCGCATTGCCGACAGTGCACGTACACGAGCGCGGCAGAATGGACGATTCCTAAGGATTTTCGTGGACCATGTTTCGGCTGGAATACCTACCAGTAAAGCTCATGCTGCGGGAACGATGCTTGTGTATTCCGGCATAATCTATTCCGGGGTAGGAAACACTGATCCATTGGATTTGAAGGTGCCAGCGCGCCACGGTGCAGTAGGTAGCCGGCAATGGCAGTGTAGCGTCGCTGTGAGGTCGAAAGAGCATGGCCAGATCAGACCAAAGGCAGCCCACAAAGGGAGGTGCTTGACTTTCTGTAGGTACGCCGAAAGGCGGGACTCCACCCAGGACGAGGATGAGCGCCCAGGCTTAGTTTAGGTAAGAGGAACCAACCGCCATAGGGTGCTTCTTGAGTTGTCTCACGGTAAAATGGTGTCTGAGCAAAGCCTATGTGACCTATGTGAGGCTGACTCAATCACGCGCGTTTGGTCAAGGAATTATTGCACGGTAGTCCTAGGATGTGTAAGTCTCTGACGCATTCACAAAGCCGAGGTCACCCGCCCGAAGCGAGAAATTGAATTATCATATTTGGCCTGTTGTTATTCCCTGTCCTAGAGAATAGACCATTGACGCCGCTCCAGCGCGGTCCGGCTTGCCATAACAATGTACCTTACACACATCGCACCTCTGTGCCTGAGAAAGGCACCTTTGCCTTAGGTGTTAGGTACTTGAATCAGGTCACTCGAGAAGAGGCCGACTTGCGTAAGGCGACAAGAAGTACACCAAGTCGGTCTCGAAATGTCGACAGTAGAACCCAAAGATCGCAATGAAGAATTGAGAAGTGGAGGACCTCCGGAATACAGTCTGTGACGGATATCAACTCGGCAACATGGACGTTAGCCAGGATTCGGAAGTCTCAAGCCGACGCCACGGAGACGTACGGAGGACAAGTGCAGACAGACTGTGGAGGGGAGGCCCCAAGTAGGTACCTGTCTTAGAACCTCCCCTCCATTAATTGCATCACTGGCCAGTGACGAATCCTAACCCCGAGTTACCTACCTGGTAGGTCGGCTGCTTACTATAGGCCGTATATACTATATAGTACTAAATGAAGTATCGAGTCAGTTCTTTTTCCGCACGCAAGTATGTAAATCTCAGTAACCATATCATCATTCTTTTTCTCATTTTTGCTTGCCTCGACGGTAAATCATGTTACCCTATTGTCTGCGATTCATTTATGTACTATTAGCACGGTTCTGGCTAAGTTCCACCCACGCGAAGCCCTTACCGCTGACACACTCTACTAAGGCTAACACTTCACATATGCTGGTTCCATGTTCCGGTCCCGCACGATAACATGGCCCGAAAAGCCGACTGACGGGGCCGGGACCCTTGTTATCTTATCGCCAGTTTACACCACACCCCCCTCCTCGTCTACCACCCCCCTCCTTGAGTATGCATCATTCCTCTATCCCGGACCTGGGCAAGGGTATTTTTCTGTGCAACGAACCCGAGATAATATCGTGAAGCGCGCAGCATCGACAAACTAGCCAGTTACATCGGTGCCCTCGCCCCCGCGACTCCACACGCGGCGCCCGTTCTTATAAGTGGACTGCCCCGTTCTGGCCCTTCTATCCTCGGTTCCGGTCAGAGCAAGCCACGAAGAAGCCTTGTCTACCGACTCCTCCAAGTGGATACTATTCCTTCTCGATCCCTGAAAGCGGACGAGAACAGAAGCCTCCAAGTCTTGACCCAAGCCTTCAACACCCGATCTCTTTGACCCCTCAGAATCTTTTATAACCATGAAGGATCCCGTCCAGAGAACCGCATCTCCCTACATTGACCCAGCAGTCAAAGGCCCCAAATCGCAGATTCTCTCTGACGGACACCAGACAGATTTACGCAAAAGTTCGTCCCCTCTCAGTCGTCTCCCTTGAGGCTTCTTGCCGATTTCTCCCACTTAGACGCAAACTTAGTTTTGCGCCTTTCGTTCTATTTCCATTGATACATTTAGGACTGCCCCCCTCCGGCTTTCCTCCACTACCCGCGAACATCATCAGTAGCTAACATGTCGAATTTTGCAGTGATTGCTAGCAACGTCAACAAGACCCCCCTCCACCCAGGTGGTGTCGCGTACGTCCTTTGTCCCACGCGTTTGACTGCGATCAACGGAGAGCCCAGAATGTCTGTACTAACCTAAAGGATCTCTAGTCCTCACCACGAGCACACCGAACTCGGTAAGCTCCTCACTTCATGCGACCCGATCCTCCAGAAACCTGTCCTCGTGACAACGTACACATGCCTGACAATCCGAACAGAGGAGGAGCTACACGAGACCGCTCACATCGACTACGATCGCGTCGCCATTGTAAGACGAAACAGTACGATTTGCACGATTAGACGGGCAACTGACATTGCCGCGACATAGATTCCCAATCCTTCGGTTCCCGCCCTGTATGAGGACGCACTGGTGTATGAGAGTGGCTCGGCCATCACATCCAGTGGCGCCCTTACCGCATACTCCGGAAAGAAGACTGGCCGCTCGCCCCTCGACAAGCGAATCGTCGAGGAGGACAGCTCCAAGAACGACATCTGGTGAGTCCCCCGAACGTCGGCTATGACAGCCAGAATGCAGCTTTCTGCTGCCGCTGACCATCGAATGAGTAACCATTTGCTAACAACGAATTCACAGGTGGGGTCCCGTCAACAAGCCCATGTCACCCGAGGTAAGAGAAACTCTTGTATTGAGTCATGAAGCGTCGCGGCACAGCAGGCTACCTGTCGGCATTCTTTGTATCCCCTACTCGGCCTATCCCACACCCCTAGCCCAACTGCGTCAGCGCAACCAAGACCTCCCTACACTGCTCAACCTGTTGCTGCACAAATCAAGAGCGAGCGTGTCGCCAACGAGTCACGCGACCAGCTCATGCTTGAAAGATCAGTTCTTTTCACACAAGCATAGCCCGAGTCAGCCGCACGCAAAGGGCAAGGACGACGAATACGTCATGTTTCAGAGCAGTGCTGCAGCTCAGGGCGGTATTTCTCCTTGGGGCCCTTCGCAGCACTGGTGGCCGCTAGCCCGTGTCTGGGGCCTCATCGAGGTGCCTTCGTCCGACTCGGATCTCCAGTGGGGCCCGATTCGGTCAGGCGGGAGGACCGGCAGGCGGTTTGCGACGGCAAGCGTGCGTCATAGCGTGTTCCCCTCGACCTCCACAAATCCTGCCGGTCCCGCACTTTAGATGCAAACCAAGCTAGACCCGATCCATACCCCTGCCATCCCCGCAATTCCGCGCTGAACCTTTGCATTCCTGCTCTTCCCGGGCCTAGGCCCAGTTGGTTACGCAGTCGTCCACTTATCAACCTTTTGCTGACATGTGAGGATCTAGGTCTGGAAGATCAACCGCGAGCGTGCGATCGACTACCTCAACACGAGAAATCGTATCTATGTTGTCGATGGATACGCCGGTTGGGATGAAAAGTATCGCATCCGCGTTCGTGTCATCTGCGCTCGCGCCTACCATGCCCTTTTCATGAGGAACATGCTTATTCGCCCTCCTCGCGAGGAGCTTGAGCATTTCCACCCCGACTACACTATTTACAATGCCGGTTCTTTCCCCGCCAACAGATACACAGAGGGTATGACCTCTGGCACCTCGGTTGCGATCAACTTCGCGGAGAAGGAGATGGTTATACTCGGTACCGAGTACGCCGGCGAGATGAAGAAGGGTGTCTTCACCGTTCTCTTCTACGAGATGCCCATCAAGCACAATGTTCTCACATTGCACTCCTCCGCGAACGAGGGAAAGAACGGCGATGTCACCCTCTTCTTCGGTCTATCGGGTACTGGCAAGACTACGCTGTCCGCCGATCCCCAGCGTGCCCTGATCGGTGACGACGAGCACTGCTGGAGCCCTCGTGGTGTATTCAACATCGAAGGTGGTTGTTACGCTAAGACTATTGGCTTGTCCGCAGAGAAGGAGCCGGATATTTTTGGCGCTATCCGGTTCGGCTCCGTCCTCGAGAACGTTGTCTTCGACCCGGAGACGCGTGTCGTCGATTACGACGACGCGACGCTGACAGAAAACACTCGCTGCGCGTATCCCATCGAGTACATCAACAACGCTAAGATCCCGTGCAAGTCGGACTCTCACCCTTCCAACATCGTTCTCCTCACCTGCGACGCCCGGGGCGTTCTGCCTCCTATCTCCAAGCTCGATCGCGCCCAGACCATGTTTCACTTCATTTCTGGCTACACCTCCAAGATGGCTGGAACTGAGGACGGCGTTACTGAGCCTCAGGCGACCTTCTCCTCGTGCTTCGCCCAACCTTTCTTGGCCCTTCACCCTATGCGCTACGCCAAGATGCTTGCGGACAAGATTGAGCACCACAAGGCCAATGCCTGGCTTCTAAACACTGGCTGGGTTGGAGCTGGTGCTGCCCAAGGCGGCAAGCGCTGCCCCCTCAAATACACTCGCGCCATCCTCGATGCCATCCACTCCGGCGAGCTTGCCAACGTCGAATATGAGACCTATGAGACGTTCAACCTACAAGTACCGAAGACTTGTCCGGGTGTTCCCTCCGAGCTTCTTAACCCTAAGGCAGCTTGGACCGCCGGTGGTGAGAGTTTCCAGAATGAGGTCAAGAAGCTTGGGGTTCTGTTCAACGAGAACTTCAAGAAGTATGCCAGCGAGGCTACCGAGGAAGTCGTCAAGGCCGGCCCGGTTGTTTGAGTGGCAGCATGCGAGCGTGCCGGATATAGCGTTGCTTTTTTGAAATGTTGATAATGTGATGGAGACCGGTGGGGACTACTTCTCCAGCCTTCCACTACACTTTTTCTTTTTTTTTTTCTTATTCCTTTTTGCGTGGACTCTTCTGGGGTTTTATTTTTTTTGGGGAAGGGGGTGCGGGAAAGTTGGCATGCCGAAAGTGTACGCCGCAACATGTCATGAGGTCAATAAGACTGCTGCAATAGCACTGTCGCTCGAAACACGGGCAATGAGCCGTAGGATTGCTTAAGCAGCTGAGAATGGAAGTACAATGAAACATGTCCGTTGACGACTGATATTGGTTGTTGAATGATGAATGTTGGAAGCCAAGAGTGCGACAGTTACTCCGGTAGGTCGCCGCTCAGGTAGCATGGGGGTACTACACGATATACGTCAGCATCTCAGGTATGACACGACCAGCCAAACAACTGTTGATCTCAACGATTGGCATTGCAGTTTCTTCTCCAATGGCGCTCTACCTATCCACGTCCTCGCTCGTTTAGCGGTCCCTGGTTGATATCTTCTCCGCCACGATCCAGCTCACATACCCGATGGGAGGCATGTGTGTTTCCCGGCCACTCTTGATCTCCCATCCCTCCATACTCGCACCGCACGACCGCATTATGGTTTCCACCTCCACGGATGTTCTAGTTCTCAAAGCCGAAATGTATCCGTCAAAGACCAAAACAAACGGCAGGATCGGAATCAGATAAGTGAAGACGAGAACCGTCAACGATCGCAGCCTCCAGGCGTGGAGAGGTGCCATGAGAAACACGCCGATGCCGAGGAGGGCGGGCATGAGGAGTGAATGAATGTCGCGGCCCTGTAGTTCGAAGATGGCAAAGCCGTCCGAGTTCTCCAGGGTGTTTTTGAGGATTGCTTGGGCCAGTGGATCATCAAAGTGGTGAAAGGCCAGGTTAAAGAGACGAAAAATCTTTTTGTCCTTGCCAAGGTAGCCGGCTAGCAGCTCACGCGGCGCATTGGCAGCATCGATACTCTGGCGTTCATAGCCGATGTGATCGCTCTTCGCGGCGGCACGAGCCCAGCTCTCTGGGTTAGGATACAGGTCCGTCAAGACGAAGTCGACGTTGGGCTGCTTTTGGGCGGTGAGGTGGCGGTTCACGGTGCGCTCGATAGCCGGTGTTGGACCGCCAGAGCCGGCGCAGAAGTCAATAAAGGTGTAAGAGGGCAAACGCGGTCCGAGGACGCGCTGGAGAACCTGGGCGGCAAGGTGCGCAGGCGCGGCGGTCTGAAGCACGGGGAACTTGTTGACCCATGCCACGTGGAGTCCCTCTTGAACGTGTGCACGCAAGAAGGACGGGAACCTGATACACGTTATTAGAGTACCTCGAGAAGGTGCGTGGAGATGCACACACCAAGGCTGGTCATCAATCTCGAAGAGGTGCAGGCGTGGAATTAAAGGTGCCATTGGGATGATGTCGAGGTTTCTTGCGGCGTGGTGTTTGCGGAATGTTACACGACGTTGGAAAAGTGGCCGTTCCAGAGATTATGAGGTAAAGCCTGTCGAAGTGTTTCGGTAACAGGCTTGACATGTGAAGCGTCCAGGGACTTGAGTGCCGTGGACTGACTGAGAATCGCCGGTGTGGCTCGTTAGACATCGGAAACTGAAACGAAGACGATTGAACAGCAGTTGAAGCGACTGGGAAGCGGGAGTCGCAGCAAGACACTATGTCACTAATAGTACTTAATCTAACTGTTTAAGTACAACAAATATAACAATAACAGTTATCTATTATACTACAGTATTTAAAAAGGGCTAATAGTAGTTTGATATAACTATAGATACTTATATTTTTTAGGCGTTACTATTACCTTTTTAATTATTATTATTTTTAAAATAACTTTTGTTTTAGATTTAGACTAAGATTGTTTTTAATTAGGTACTACTTAGAACCTAGTAACATGTAGGATATTAATATGAGTATTATTAGTTAGAATTCTTTATTTATTATAAGTTTATATAGTTAAAGAATTTAGTAGTAGATTTATAACTAGACTTATTAAGAACTAGTATTTTTAAGGAGGTATTATAGAATAATTTACGTATAATAGATAACGTAGTTAATAAGTAAGCTATTAGAATAAGTAAGCTATTAGGAAACTAATACCTAATACTTAAATATAATTAAGAACTAATAATAATAAAATTAAATTTAGTTAAACTACTTAAAATCCTCTTTATTAAATATTTCTTTAGCAAAGTAATAAGTTCGCGTATTATAGCTAGTGTTCTCGTAGACGCTATACTACCGTTAGTCCGTTTTGGTCCTCGGCCGACAACTACTACTCTAACACGTTTGCTCCTTAATCTAAGCTGTTACCTCTCTTTATAATTAAATATCCTCTACCTTAACTATAGTAAGACTTCTTCCTTACTTAAGATGTGTTTTTTTAGTTCTTTAGCGCTAGCCAAATAGGTTATTCTTCTCTTAAAGGATCTAGACCTTAGACCTTAATAAGGTAATTTAGTATATAAATCCGCGCGCCCCCTTGGATAAATACTCTATAGCTTTAATAATTAAAGTTAGTAAGCTATTCTAATAGTAGGAGATCCTCCTTTTAATAAGTTTAGACTAAGAAGATACTTTTATTAAGTTATTTAGTATCTAGAAAGTCTAAAGTAGTAGTATTATTAGGAGGGACCTTAGAGGTGTTAGAGTATATAACTTAACGTTAAGTTTTAAAAGTACACTTTTAGTACTTAAAGGAATAAGTCTAGTCTCTCTAAAACCTCTCTAGATATTTTTAATTATTAGAGTTTGTATGAAAGTCTTGTAAAATATAAAGAAAAAGTCTTTCTTTATAATATAGATACTACCCTAGCGCATCTTATCCTTAATTTATTAACTATAACTATACTATTTTTAAAGGCCTAAAATACCTAATATCTAAGGGCTAAAGTAGATAAGATAAATAAGCTGGTATATAGAGTATAACAATATTATTTTCCTTATAATACATCTTAAAATTAGTGGTATAGTGACTTTTATATCTATTGACAATAAGGAGGCGATAGCTACCTTGCGTACGCGGTTTTATATACTACTTAAAGTACTAAAGCTAATCTAGACCTCTCCTATTTATTATCTATCTGTTTTCTAACGTTACGATAACCTAGTCGTATACTAGACCGGTTTTAGTACACTAAATAGATAGGTAATTTTAGTCTATAACGATAATATATAGCAGAACGCTATAGTCTAATAAACTAATAGTTTAAATAACTATAACCTATTTATAGTTACTAAGCTATATTATTTTTATATTTTAATACCTTTTAGTACTTATTATAACTATTCTAAATATAATCTAGTCTATTATGAACCTAGCCTTGTTAAATTTATAGATATCTAAGTCTATAATACTACATTTTATAACTATATTTACTGTAAATTAAAACTGCGCATTTATCGCGTCTAGATCTTTATATTAGGCCCTCTTATAGTTATACTTTAAAAGAAGCGCGTCCGGAGCTATAGTTATTACTTAACGAAGTTCGAAGCCTAGTACTTTCTAACTAGAAGAGTGTTACAGTCCGCGGGTAGTCGATTAGCTATATCTTTAATACTTGTCAGATTACGTGGCTTTGAGCCGCTGGCGCGTTACGCCGTATGGGCGGATTTCGGCGTTTGACGAGGCCGAGGGCCGCTCCGGAACAACGTTTCGGCGGCTCCGAAGGCGGTGGCCGCGTTCGAGGGGTTCGAAGGCCCACAATGCCGTCAAGGCGAAATACGCGTTGATGGCGGTAGAATTACACACACGACGAATACGTACAATATACGCAAAATCTGACAATACTACTAATATAGGGAGAAAACGATTAGAAATTTAGGTCGAGAATATACTTAATAAGCTTTTCTTTTTTAAGTGTTGTTAGATTCTAAGAGTTAGGTATAGTGTTATGTTGTAATAGAGTGCTCTTTAATCGCGTACCTAAAGTCGTTCGAGGTACTAAATAGATCTTTACCGCCATACTAATACTAAGTTTAGGGTTACGTTTAATAGTCTAGATAGTTAAGATAATCTAAGCTTTTTTATTAGTCGATTATATTATATTTCGCTATATAATATATATTAAGAGTAAAAGGTTAAAAGATCGCGGTTAGGCTAATAGCTCGCTTGTTCTAATAGCTTACTTATGAACCATGTTAATAGAAATAATAAATGGTAACGTGGTTTATTAGTTAGCTAGACATATCACTTAGCCGGACACTTTTTCCCAAACGCGCTCATGTTCAAAGCACTTAAACATTTAATACGTCATTACTCCATAACTACAATACCAATCTATACACAAGAAGATAAAATCATTCTTGTACTCGAGGCGATTCGAACCACACGCGCTAGAGGCGGTAAATTAAGTATTGCGCGTGTAGCGACTACCTACAGAGTGTCGAAGAGTACCTTGCACAACAGAATAAACCTGTCGGAAAGCCCGGTTATGTAATACGGTCGGAAAGCCCGGTTATGCAATACGGAAGTGAGCCATGGATGTGGCGGCAACAGTGGCCCCTAGGATTACCCCGCTCAACTTCAGGCCCTATAATGACACGAGGATTCAAGGGGTCTGCGAGCTAGAATCGAGGAAAAACAATAGACATCACCTGTTGGCCCCTTGGCAAGGCGTACGATTCGACAAAACCACCGACCCCGACGCGAACGCACCTAACCCGAACGACATAAACTCAATCCAATCAAAGAAAAAGCACTTCTCTAATACGTTATTAAATAGGATTCTGGAGGATTTCCCTTACAGCTTACTAGTATAGAAGATATAGCTAATCTCTTACTACGGGCGCGTAATAGCGAGCCTATTAGTAAGCGTTAGGCTGAGTGGTTTATAGACTTATAACTATTACAAAGGACTAAATTTAATTATCTATATAACTATGGAAGGGTATTTTAAAAAGATTCTAAGGTTATTAACAAGTAGTTTACCCTATTATATAATATAATAGTTAAATATAGTATTAGAGAAGGGGATATATATAATTTTAGTAAGACTAACAGTTTGATAATAAGTATTATTACTACGTTAATAGTAGTAATACGTAGTAATACGTAGTAATAGATATAGTAAAGTAAAGTTTATTTAGTCTAGTAACTATAAATAGCCTATAGTCATTAAACATATCAATTTAGCTAGGTAGTATAACGTACATGCATAGCGAGTGGCCCATCATAGCGAGTGGCCCACTTCCTCCTTCTCTCCACACTCTTTACCTTTACATCAACTTTCCTCCAAGTACGACTATGAGTTCTTCTTTAAATGAAACTCGCATCATCCTTGCACTTGAAGTGATCAAAAAAGACCTAAAACTCTCTATACGAAAAGTAGCCGCTATCTATAATATCCTAAGAACAACCCTTCGACACCAACGCGCTGGACTACCACCACGATACGAAACTCGTACGAATTTAATGAAGATGACTTAGGTAGAAGAAAGTGTAATTCTTGAACGAGTTATTGACCTAGTCGATCGAGGATTTCTACTGCGACTTAACGATGTACGAGATATAGCCGATTACCTCCTTAGCGAACGTAATGCGATGTGTGTTGGACCGCGATGGGTAGAGAACTTCGTACGACGCTAACTATAACTAAAGACGCGTTTTCGACGTAGAATCGACTATTAGAGGGTATTAGTTGAGGATCCTGTAATTGTGTAAGCCTGGTTTGCCCTCGTACGAAACACGATCGCGAAGTACGGAATACACGATAACGATATTTATCATTTTGATAAAATAGGTTTTTTTATGGGAATGCTGTTGTACGTAAAGGTTGTTATAACTTCTAACTGCCGTAGAAGACATTGTACGAAGTAGTCTGGCAATCGCGAATAGGTTTCTATTATTCAAGGCGTATGTGTAGATAGCTAGGTACTGCCTTCGTACGTTATTGTTAAGGGCAAATATTATCTACTCTCGTAGTACACTAATAGCCAATTCCTACCCGAATGGCGCGTCCACCCTAGCGAAAATGGATGGACTACAAATGAGATTGGCTTAGATTAGCTAAAGCATTTTGAAAAATACACAAAGTCTCGTACAAAAGGGTATTAAGTGGCTCCTAATCCTTGATGGCCATAATAGCCACAAATCTACTAAGTTTGACGATTACTGCAAGGAACACGGTATTATTACTCTTTATATGCCTCCCCATTTATCGCACGAGCTTCAGCCTCTTGATGTTAGCTGTTTTAGTCCGTTGAAGGCTTTGTACGGCAAGGAAATCGAGAAGATGATGCGGATGCAGACTACGCACATTACCAAGGACGACTTCTTTCCTGCCTTTAAGGCAGCCTTTTTTACTTTAATGTGTGAAACAAATGTACAAGCTGGTTTTAAATAGGCTGGTTTTAAATAGGCTGGTTTTAAATAGGCTGGTTTTAAATAGGCTGGTTTTAAATAGGCTGGTTTTAAATAGGCTGGTTTTGTACCTTTTAACCTAGAAGTGGTTATTTCTCGCCTAGATTTCAAGCCAAAGACGCCAACACTATCCAACTCATGCCTAAGTAGCTAGGGCTCCGAGGACCCAAAGACACTAACTATAGCATGTAACGCCGTACGAAGCTCTGCTTCACTTAAGAAAAGAATTACCAGTCATCAAAATAACTTACTAACACATTTGTATGTACGAAGTAGTTAATTTATAAGCTAAAGGTATTAGTATGTTAGTACATAAACTAGCTCTTGTTGAAGCTGAGTGCCGCGGGCTTTGTACGGTAAATGAGATACTAAGTAAGCGCCGGAGGGCTAAAAAAACCCAACTGCGTCTTTGAGGGTCACTTAATGCAGCTGAAGCTGAGGCAATACGGGTAGAGAAGGGGCTTGTTGATGCTGGAGGCGAAAATATGCGTCAGGAGGGTGGTTATATAGAGGGGGGTGAATTGCGCGGGCGGCGATGTAGCAATTGCGGAAAGACTGGACATAACGTACGAACATGTCAGGTAGTTTGGGAAACCTCTGTAGAAGATGATGATGAGTAGTTTTAATTGATTCTGTACGATGCTGCTTAATTGACTTATAAAAATGGTAGGAGGGTAGGAAGAGGTGGGCCACTCACTATAATGGGCCACTCACTATAATGGGCCACTCACTATAATGAGCCACTCGCTATGCATATACGTTATCCCTTTATTTGTGATCGTTTAAGGCACCTATTACCTTACTAGTTAAACTACAGAATTAGGTTTTCTAAGCGACTAGGTTATTAAACTAACTACTAATAAATAAACTAATAATAAAATAGGTCTAGACTAGATTAAATACTTTAATAAATATACTAAGAGTTATATTAAGAGAATCTATTAAATACTTATTATTAATAGTTATAAGAGCTATTTATTAGCCGAATTCAATAATTACTATAAATAGAACGCTATTATTACTATTACTATACCTCTACATTTATCTTATCTACTCTAGCTATCAAGTATTGTTTTTTATTTGCCTCTAAAACGCGCATATAGCGATGAAATTCACCTCTTTATTGAAGTCTCCATAAACTATATTACTAAGTCTAAGTTCTTTATCAACTTCCACCGCGCATACTATAAGGTTTTTATAAGACGAAATATTAAATCTATATTCCTAGGAGGTAGAATTACCCTATAGAATCTAGATTATATTACTAATAAGCTTAATATATATTTATAAACGCCTATATCTCGTATTACTAACTCTTTAACAGTACTACCTTAATAGTCGCAAACGCCCTCTTACTTATAACAACCCGTTTTACAGTCTAATTTTATTAAAAAGTAGATCACTACTCATTAGAGAAGCTCTTTAACTCTAATAATTAAAGTAGTCGAGTAATTATTAAGGGGTACATAAGTAATAGCACACTTACTTACTCTTTTGACTAATCGACTTTATACACTTAAGGATATAAACGTAGCACTTACTAAGTACTGGAGGACCAAAAAGTCACAAATCTAACGTAGAAGGGCACTTAGTATTAAAGAAACTTAGGTTTTATTAGACGAGAAACCAAAGGGGAAACGTCCAGTGCCTCAAGAGGATAAAAAAGGGGGTACATTAAAGAGAGCCCAGCTAGCTTAGAGACGATGTGGTGTGTGTGGTGAGACCGGATGTAATGCGCGAACCTGTTCTAAGGATGTGGAATCGTCGAATGAGTCGAATAGCGACAACGAATAGTCAATTAACTGTGTTATGGTTGAGAAATGTTAAAGGATATCGCGAACGTGGAAAAAAGTGTTCGGATGAGTGATATGTCCGGCTGACTGATGAACTGAGTTAGATACATATTTTTAAAAGGTTAAAGTAGTAATCTTAGTATAAAACGCTTAAGTTAATATTTCTTCACTATTAAGTATAATTATATCCAGTAAATATAAGTTATTATAATTTATAATAAATATAAACTACTAGTAAAAAAACCGTATAATTTCAAGGTCTCAAAGTCTTTAAATAGAGTTAATTATTGTCAAAAAGGGTGGTAGGCCAGGGGCGCTGGAAGCGATGCACACGCAGAGCGCCTAGGATGCCAGGAAGGTGCTAGGAGAAATGTTTGGCCGAGGACCGCGCTAGGTCCGCTTGAGGGCCGCACTAGAGGCGCTTAGTCACAGGGAACACGCCGGAAGGAGACGCGTAAGGGACGCGGACAGGTCTGAGGCAAGGACAAGCACAATACACATCACGATTGACCCCTGAATGTGCGCCGACGAATATTCGAACAATTATACTACTAGTACTACTATTAGTAATAAAATCTATAATATTAAGGTAAAATTTTATATTAGAGTTACTATATAATTAAGCCCTATATAGGGTTTTGGAAGCCATTAGTACAACGGACTGTACCTACCTAGGTAGCACACTGTAATAATAGTAGGTCCACCCGATGGGAGTACCTACTTCCTCTGCAGTAGTAATACCAACTACTACGTTCATATTAGTACTAGTATGTTAGTCCAGGACCCTAGGTAATGGGTATTTTAGGTAGTTTACGTATCGTTGGCTTCCGTCCATTGCATCTCATCACCGAAGGCTTCGTGCCTTTCCCGCTCCGACCACGCGAAACATCATTGCGCACAGTATATACAACTTCATGGGCCTGGGAGGCAACTGGTCTGACGATTCATATGGACATCTACTCACCTCAAAGCCCCGACAACAAGGAAAGGTGGAGAAAGAGGAGGTTTTCAGACGCGTTGCGCCGCCGAAAAGACTGTCATGAGACTGCGGCTTGCCCGCTGGCGCCAACAGCTCAGAGCGCCTAGCCGACAGACTACGAACTACTCAACTGTTCGACCCGCCGACGCGACAGCGACGCCGTTTGAGTCGGTGGACGTCCAGGAGTTCCGCAGGTCGGCATTTCAAGCCGAAAAGCCGCTGGTTCTGAGGAGACCTGGCAATCTCATCGGCCAGAGTTTCCTCCCTGCTGCGTCCAAATGGTTCAAACGGGATGAAGTCCTCCAGCTCCCGGATCCTCACCAGAGCCAATCTGCTACATTCGCCCCATACATGTATCGATTCGCCCATCACATTTTCCCATTCGAACTTATGAGTCCCCAGTTCTCCGAGGATACAGAGTCAGTCGTGGATACAATCAGCCAGTTCCTCACCTGGCTCGCCTCAGATCACGACCCGTTAGGCGCGGTGTTGGCAGGTATCGTACATGCCGCATCTCCCCCAAGCGCCTTGGAGCCTAGGTTTTCATCCTTTGGCGCGCCGCTCCTGCTTCTCTTGAAGGCCACCGAGTTCAACAGGCTACGCGAGAGAAATGTCAGGCAATTGTACATTGCTCAGGCTCAATTGCTCGACCTTCCCCAGCAGCTACAGGATGACCTACCGGTCCCTCAAATTGTAAGGGAGGCCGGCAAGGGTGACATTTATAACTCCAGCATATGGCTCGGATTGGAACCAACCTACACCCCGCTGCATCGCGATCCCAATCCCAACCTCTTTTGCCAACTCCTTGGCGATAAGGTGGTCAGATTGCTGCCGCCATCTTCAGGCGACCATCTGTATCGGCGCGTGCAGATGCAACTTTGTCAGTTCGGCAACAGCCGCATGAGGACGTCTGGGATGATGGAGGGCCGGGAGAGAGTTGTGATGAACACGGCTGTCTGGGGCGCGGAAACCCCAGAAGACATCATTGAAGCGAGACTTAGCCCTGGGGATGCGTTGTACATCCCAACGGGATGGTGGCACAGCGTGAAGAGCGGCAATCATGACGGGCAGCTCAACGCGTCGGTGAATTGGTGGTTCCGGTGAGCAACCGCCGCATGTTAGTCACGTATAATTACACTTGTATGCTCCGACCCTGGACCAGGGCTTGAAGGTGCCTTGATCAGACAGCGAGACTGGGCGATTCATTATCCCCGAGCCTGGGCAAATAGGTTGTGGTCAGTGGACAATGGTCATTTAACAGTGTTGAATCTTAACATACAAATATCTGCTTTTGTGTGGCGGCAACTGTCCAAAAGATTATTGCAATTCGCCCATTGATTGTCTACTGCATAAAATAAAAACCACCAAGATATGATGTCTAATGGCAAGTTGTCCATACAAACGTAATGATGAATCCATGAATCCTTCTACTTACTGCCTTGGGTTTGAATAAAAATCGACCCAAGTTTTGGGCCTGGAAAGCAACGAGTGCAAGTTCGCCGGAGTCAACCGTGCGGTCCTCTTAATCGCTACCTATGTTTGGCTGCTCCTGACTATCTTGTTCCAAGTCCACCCGCAGAGCACGGTAGCTGAGGGGCAGAGCGCTGAACTCATAACCCAAAGGTCCTTGGATCGATACCAAGTCGTACTGGCATCTTTTTGGTGTGTAGAATACTTCACTTTCGCAATCATTTACTCGGGTATATGCCCGTGGTGCAGCATTGGGTGTCTTTGACTATTGGCGATAGAACTTGTGAAGCACTACACATGGTAGACCGTCCTTCATCGGCAGCGTCAGGCTGCTTTTGCTGACTCTCTCTAGGCGATCAACCCTGGCAAAGTCGAATAGCCCGATGACGGTGGCAATGACTTGGACAGCGATGACCTCAGCCATTCTTTTCCCCAGACAGGTTCTCGGGCCGCCGTTGAAGACAGGATACTCGAACGGGCTCTTGGTGGCCACCCTGCCGTCGACTAGCCACCGCTCGGGGCGGAACTGGTCGGCATCCACACCCCATGTAATACGCGAGCGATTCATCGCCCACGTACACCATACAATGACGGAATTCTGGGGAAGAAAAGTGCCGTCTGGAAGGCTTGTGGCCCGGACGACTTGCTTGATCTCAAATGGGATAGGCGGGAAGAGTCGAAGAGCTTCACAGAAGACGGCGAATGTGTAAGGTGTCGTCGCCGGGCTACATCGTTCCGAAATGACTTCTTCGAGAGGATTCCCACCGTCTGCTATGACCTGATCAATCTCCTCTCTGATTCTTTCCACGACGTTGGGGTGGTTCATGAGCAGGTAGAACGTCCAAGTCAGTGCTTGGGCTGTGGTGTCTCTGCCTGCCGAAAGGTAGTTGAGCGCAGCATCTGCAACCAGCTTCTCGTCGCCCACAGAGTCCAAAAGAGACTGGACGAGGCTGCCAGATACGTGAGCGAGCTTGCCGCTAGTGTTGGTAGTTGTCGGCTGAGGCCGTGTCTTCCTATCATTTGTCGCGCTGGACACAATATTTTGACCGAAAGATTTGACGATTTTTATGGACCTCCGGAGGCGTGAGCCATTCATCATTTCAGTGACGAACCACAAAGGGTTCTGGAATCGTTCGGCCGTTGCGCCCGATGCGTAGTCAAAAGCTACCGCAAACTCATCGTCGGCATGCATTTCCATCTACGTGAGGTAAGCCGAAGAGCAAGGTGGGAAATACACGAGGGAGACATACGTTATAAGCCATCCTTCCCATCAACTGGGTTGTGATCTCGTGGAAGACAGCCTGCAAGTCGACCACGGAGCCACTGTTGGCCTTTCGTCTCAGGAAGGTGACGCTCTGGGACAGATACTGCGGCAAGAAGACATCTGTTAAAAGTTTCAAATTGGACGTGTTCAAGAAGTTCAGTCCAGCCTTGCGCTGCACCTTCCAGAGGTCACCGTCCACATTGATGATGCCATTGCCTATGCAAGGTCAGCGAGGAGTGAATCTTTGGCTGCTGAGGCATGTTGTCACCGACCGAATAGGTCCCTCGACCTCACTTTGAAAAAGTCGCCCTTGGCGATTATACCTTCGTTCTTGAAGACATAGTCGAGGTTCTTTGGGTCGCTGATGATGACCCCTGCAGGCAGGGTGGGAACCGTGATCTGCAGAGTTTCGTACCCATGAAGCCGTTCGCACTCGGTGAACCAGTCCAGGAGCTTCTGCCGATCCCTGAGGAAGTTGATGCCGTTCCCGAATAGCGGCAAAGTGTTGGGTGGACGCCTTGCCTCGAGTTAACCGATGGCCCAATGCCGGCCGGTGGCCCAGTCGTTGTATGTGCGGAAAGCACAGATCTGGTGCCAGACTCATGACTTACCTCAGCGGGGTTCCATTCCTCCTCAACTTCGCCTGTCCAAATACAGCATATAGAACAACAATAAAAACCACGACCAATATGGTCGTTGATGCGTTGAGTACGGTCATTTTGTTGCCGCGGAGGACTCACCCCGTGGCACAGGTAATGTACCTCGATTGCTTAAAGGTAGCTCAAGTCAGCAGGATATACATGTACCTAAGCTAAGGCGAATGACGTTCTATTCAAAGGTTCAACAGGTTGAGATGTCCAAATAGCCCGAGCACTTCAGCGACGGACAGGGGTCGGATTTTACCTCTCTACGGGTGCCAGAAGACCTATTAGATCAGTGCTAATTCCTTATTATTACTAGCCGTTGAGTGGAACGAAAGTTATAATAACCGGCTATATATACTAGTTATTAGTACTAGTATTTTTAATATTATATAATTATATAAAAGATAAGTAAGATATTATACTTATTAAAGTTATTTAAGTACAAATATAAAGAAATGTATTTAAAAAAGTATATTTTAAAAACTTTATTAATTAATTTTATGTTTTAAACTTTATAATAATATTTGTCTAAGACATAATCCTTAGTAGTTATTTTAAAACGTTTAAAAGCTATAAAATTTTAATAGTAGTAATAATTAATTATTTAGTATTAAATAATTTATAATAACTATTTAAAACTGCAACGTAGTTTATTAGTTAGTTGCCTATATTAGTTAGTCACTTATTTTTTCCCACCTCTATAACTTTATTTAAGATTTCTTAACTAGTTAATAATAGTATATTTAAATTATTTATTCACTAACTATAGTTAACAGCTATAATAATAAGAAATTAGCGAGTTTAAAACATAAAATAAGAAATCAATTTTAGTAAACTATAACTTTAAAATCTTAGTACTATAGTCTATAATAAACTTAAATATAGTTTCTAAATAACCTTGTTTACTTATTTTAATAGTAATAATGGATTTCTAGTTTTAAAATAGTAGTAAATAGCTAGTAAGTAATTTTCTATGAATCTACGGGCTCAATCTGACTTTTTTGTACTAGTCAGCGTTGGCCCCATATGGGGTTTTGGAAGCCGTCAGTGCAACGGACTGTAGGTAGATGGATAGGCCTAAAGGTCCACGTAGGTATTGCGGGACGGGCGGACTAACAGTCGAGCCGCCCAACAGTCGTTTTCGGTGCACAGACCACCCATATGATTGGTTGTAATCTCCTGCTCTAAGCGGGCTGCGGCCGTGTCGTGAGGCACCACCGTCCACCGCCCGCCCACCCACCAAGTTGAGCAAAAGTTGAGAGGCTCCCCAAAATACAACCTCCTCTCCCAGAGCCGAGGGACAAAAAAATTTATAAAACAAAAAGTCTCAAATACCCCTCAAATTCGGACAAAATATACATCCAATTCAACATTGGCACGAGCGCCGCATCCGGTCTCGCGCGAACTCAGCATCGATCAACTTCCTCTAACGTTGCCACTTTGCTCTGGCGCTCGATATGCGCCGCGTCTGACCTCTCATGCCCAAATACCCCGCCATTTTTGCGCCCCTGCCAGCATACCAGCAACCCAACCCGCATCGTACGGATCGCGTCGACCTCGCTTCCATTCTACAGATTACGCGCGTGCCTGCCCGCGCGACAAAACTTCTTCTCTTAATCCCGACACCCCGTCAATACCATCACCTTGGATTACCTCGACGACATGTCCACCTCTTCGGGGGCCCCGGAGTCTTGGATATCTTCCTTCTGCTCGCTGCTAGGCCATGAATACTTCGCCGAGGTCTCGGAGGAGTTCATTGAAGATGATTTCAATCTCACAGGCCTGCAGAACCAGGTCGCCATGTACAAAGAGGCGCTGGAGGTACGTTGGCCGTAAATACTCGTCCACTCCTCTCTCCCCGGCTCTCTCGCCCGCTCTCCGACTCTGCAGTCCTGAGAAATATTCCCGGCACTAACTGTTTCTTTCATAGATGATCCTCGATGTCGAGCCCGAGGAGGATGAAGACGAGGAGGAGGAGGAAGAAGAGGAAGAGGAGGAAAACGACTCGGGCGACCAAGACCGCCTAGGCCCCAGGCACGATCGAAGACAACACAGCCGCATGGCCAGCGACCTCAGCGTCATCGAGTCGTCCTCCGAGATGCTCTACGGCCTGATCCACCAACGCTTCATCTGCTCGAGGGCAGGCATACAGCAAATGAGCGAGAAGTACGAGTTGGGCCACTTCGGCTGCTGCCCCCGCACAAACTGCGACCAGTCGAGAACACTGCCTGTCGGCCTATCCGACATACCTGGTGAAGATACGGTGAAGCTGTTCTGTCCCTCCTGCCTCGACGTCTACGTTCCTCCAAACAGCCGTTTCCAAACCGTTGACGGGGCCTTCTTTGGCCGCACATTCGGCGCCCTTTTCCTACTCACTTTCCCCGAGTACGACCTCACCAAGCGTGGTGCCGAGGTTCTCAGCAGCGGTGGCGCACGGATCAACGACGATTCGCTCGAGATGAGCAACGGCATGTACGCTAAGAACATTGCGCCAGGACTGGGTGCGGGTCGGATATACGAGCCTCGTATTTACGGTTTTCGCGTCTCAGAGATTGCCAAGTCGGGTCCTCGTATGCAATGGCTCAGAGACAGACCTGATGACATGACGGAACTGGATGAGGCGCGCATCTACGCGGAAGAACACCCCGATTCGGATGAAGATGACGAGAACATGAACGGGAATGCGCGGCCCGGACCTAGGCGCCGTGCACCTCGTGGAAATGCCCGCCTCCGCCAACAACGGCAGGCGCAAAACGGTAGTCCGATGAATGTGGAAACGAACGGTGCCGAGTCTGAGCTCTAGAAGGCGATGCTGGTTTCAAGGTGATACACCTTCTCGAGCTTGGTCATACATCAAGCCAAGAGCGAAGTGCGATAGCAGGAAATAAGATGGCAATGTGACGGAGAGAACCAAAGGAGCAGTGGTCAAGCGAAGAGGGCGGAACTCGAGGAGGTGCAGTCGAGATGGATGCCTTGCATAAGGTAGAAGGCGTTTTTTGGAGGCAGTTCTCCTCCCCTCCTCCTGTTCAATAAGGGGCACGGCGTTGGCTGAGAGAGGTGCATAACGGAAATTAAGATTCATGCTGTCAGCAAATTCGGAATTCGATTCTCTCCGCAGCCAACAGCGCCTGAGGTATAGGCTTAATGCGATGGCTGTTGCATTTCTGGGGCCCCGAGATACAGATTATAGACTGCATGTAATTCGTCGGTCGATTCGAAAACCACCTGGATTTTATATTTTGTTTTCTATACATGGCGTGGTATCGGCTTGATGTCACTTCAAAGGTTTTGCCCATGGGTCTCTAAAAATAGTCCGCCGCGTCACCACGACGATCCCGGTTCTGCCATTGCGAACGTAGACCACGGTTGTCCTGCGTATCAACCCAGCGACTACTGGACCGCTGACCGATGACCACGGCTTGTTGAGCAGTAAATACCTAGGCAACAACGACCCATCGATTATCCTTCGCTGTCGGTCTCTGATCTGTAGCTAGAATTCCTCCGCATGCCACGTCGGACACTCTCACAGTTGCCAGCCCCAGGGTCCTTGTTAGATTTCTGTATGGGCCAGACCCTCTGACAACTTGCTCGCAATTATGGGGAGCTGATCTCTGATACGAATTCCTTGATTAGCTACTAGTTCTTCTAGAACAAAGGCAGGTTCGAGTCGCCGGCGACGTGCTAACATAGCAAGTGATGGGCTGGGCTGGTGAAGGTTTGCAGACAGGTGAGCATAGTCTGGCCCAAACCTGCTACCATCTGCTCGACTAGAAGCAATAGCCGGGCGGTAGCGGAACATGTAGCAAAGCTTCCAAAGCCGGGGATGTCTAGGACGGGTTCATCTGCGGTCGACAATTGCTATCCTGCGCACCAATAACTCAAGAGGCTTGAAGTTCACTAATAATAAGGTGCGGCCGGAGCGAAAATAGGAACGTGATAGTGGGTCAACAAATGAGCCCGCCTATTTTGACTGGGTTCCGGGCCTATTTTGACTAGAGGTCCTAAAATATACCTATACTATACTCTTTCACAAGAATACTATAATAATAGTAATAACATAGCGACGAGTAACAGTAGTAGTAATAGTGACGGACAACAGTAACGGGCAATAGTAACAGTAACAACAACAGTAATAGTAACAGTAATAGTAACGGCCACATTAACTAGATTAAATATTTAGGATGCCTAGTCAAAATAGCCCTGGCACCCAATCAAGATAGGCGGGCTTCAACAAATTAGAGCATAGTCGTTGTTACGGCCAGCCTTCTGACAGTGAGGGTATGTTAACAGAAGCTGAGGTTTGACGCTGTAAACAGTACTGTAGG